>CAKAOH010035863.1:0-90180 GCA_916701665.1 Sebastiscus tertius | reverse complement strand
AGTATGTTGAAAAAAAGTCATAGTGTAGTATGTCTTAAAAAATGCAATGTAAATGTAAAAACATACTTGGACACAGCAGGGAGTCAACTTTGCAATACACTGGAGGAAACCCTGCATTTACTTACAAAAGAAAGGGAGAACAGAGGAAAATAAACAGCAAAAACAATAAATGTGCCGGTGGGAAGAGTTTATAGAAAATCAGGAGTATTTACCTGTAACTTCGGGCAGCTCCAATGACCTGGTCAGCCTCATTTTTTGCCGATTGTCCTCATGGCCCTGAGCTGAAAGTCAGCTAGCTGTGTGAAATGAGACAACCATACACTTTTAGAACATCTTTATATAATACAGGCTAAAGACTAAATTGTTACATATGCCTACAGTGGAACCATGAATGCAAGCAGACTTTATATGAATAATCACATTGTGAATTATGAGGTAGTTGCTAATGAAAACACAATCGTATGTTGAAAAGTATTAATTTCTATATCTTGGATATGACATCGATACATGGAGATTGTGTGCAGTCAGAATTCTTACCTGACTTCTGTGGAGATTTGCTACTGCACGCATCAGATTCCAGTGGAGTATAGCCGCTCTGTGTGGTACAGTGGAAAACGTAGTTCAGGGTGACAGTATTTCCCCTGTGAGTGTTTTTTAACATTAAATGAAAAATGAAATATGAAATGAACTGATAAAAAAAAAAAAAAAAATACTGATAACAATCCATGCAAAAGGCCGGCCCCCTGAACTTTTTGGCGGGCAAGTTTGGAGGGGATTGGTGGAGTAGGACAGGAGGAGTTGTGGGACACACAAACCACTCTCCAAGTAGTGTGTGCGTGAGTGTGCTTGTGAGTGTGCGTACACATTCCCATATTTTCCAGTAACACAAGGTGCCCTTGATACAGTAATCATTCGTGCGTGTGTGCGTGTGTGTGTGTGTGTGTGCAGTTATCCCCTGCCACCATCTGTTCTCTATAGGCCAATGATCATTTATCTCCCCATTAACTGTCAGTCACTCTGTTCCCTGTTGACATCTCTTCTCTCACTATCTGTGCTACAGAGCTACAACACCACACCGTGACAGAAAGAAAGATACATAACAAGAAATAATATCGGGTTTCTTCAGCCATCTAATTACGTGCATACTGTACCTCTTTGTATGTACAGTTGTGGACAGTTTTCAGCCCTCATTTAGACACTTCAGTACATTAAATGTGGCTGTAAAAGTGCTAAATACATCACCTGCCCACAGATGCCAGTGTTTGCTTTCATCTACGTCCATGTTTATTTGCTGCTGCTTCTTCTTCTTCTTTGCCAGAGCTTTTGCTGTTTCTGCCACCTGTTGAAATCATTGAAATAGCTTGAAACCAATGGCTGGACTGAGTCATGCATGTGTGGCTCTGTGTGCATCCTCGTGAAAAGTGACAAAACAAAATACAACATAATACCTACCTCCTAACTAGGGATCCAAAACTCCAAAGGTTACCTTTAACTCATAAGGAAAAAAACGTATTGTGTCATTAAAAGTTAGCACAACAGGTACATATGTATGTCAGTTAAAGGGTAAAATTCGTCTTCACGCCATACCCCTGTCTAAACTATGCTGTGTGCTTTGCTTACCTACTGTATAATGGATTATTTCACTTCTCTTGTGACAGAAAGACTGTGTCAGACTGTGTCAGAATGTGACAGAAATCTATGAATATAATCAATAACTAATAAGAAATGCTTTCAGACTTATTAAACATTCATATATTCTGTATGTGCAATCTCAGTTTTACAAAAAACCCAAAGCAAGATGGTGGAGGAGATTGTCAGGGAGAGTGAGACCCCCATGCACATGCAGATCTCTCCGCTGTTTTGGAAGCTTCACAGCACAACGTGGCGCATACAGATGTATGAGGAACGAGAAAACGTATTGAACCTTGATCATTTTAAATGACTGCAAAGGTACGCACATCAGAGGAATGTCAGTCAAGTCTAAAAACTCTGTTGCAGCAGCCTTTCCTCACAGCCGTAACAAACTGTTCTCCCATCTCTACTTTACTGTTTGGTGAAAACTTATAGGAACTGCAGAGTTTTGCAGATGTTTCCAGCTGATTTACAGTACATCCATTTTGGATCGTCGCCTTCCACTGTGGTTTGGATGGACAGACGGGGAAAAGAATATCCTGACCTGTCAGTCATTCATTTGCACGTGAATCTGCCAAATCGCACGCAACATCTGCCCAATGGCCATTACACATTTCATGTAAAAAGAAAGAAAATAACTCCTTTAGCTTTATCCCACCTCCCTCACAGCATTCCTTTCCTCAGCCTCCTATATTCCCATCCCCCACTTTCTTTTCTCCTGAAAAATTATATTTGGTTCTAGTAAAATATTCATGTCTCAGTCATAGCACTGGAACTATGAATCATACATCTGAGGAAGAGACGATAAGGGAAGGCAAAGGAATGAAGTGGATATAAATGTGATGACAGTAGGAGTGTCAGAAGGGGATGGAAGAGAGGAGGACATGGCTATAGTCATATATTGGGAGCTAGAGGTGTAAAGGGCAGAGAGTGAGAGAGAGACTGGCAGATGGATGAATGGAAAAGGAAAGCAAGGTTACAGGGAGAAGTAGAGGGAGGAGAATGTTACATTAGTAAAACAGAGGAGAGAAGGAGGAGGGGTTGAAGCAAGAGGGAGAGGAATGTGTTTTAATAGTCGCACAGACGGTTTGATGTGAACTGATATGACTGAGGACGAAAACAGAAAAGGAGTTATAAGAGTTATATTCCTTCAAGATTCCTGTCCTGGTTGATTTGCAGACACCTGTGGTTACTGGTGGCATCAGCTAGTGCAGTTTGCAGGTCCCATATTGTAAAAAGTTTAACTTTTTTATTATAAAGCAGGTTTAAAGTGGCAGTAGGCAGTATACTTTTGGCATCATTGGGCAAAAATTCCATAATAACCTTTCAGCATATTGTAATTCAAGTGTTCTGAGAGAAAACTAGACTTCTGCACCTCCTCATGGCTCTGTTTACAAGCTTTAGAAAATCTAGCCCATGACGGGAGACTTTGACCAATCACAGGTCATTTCATTAAGAGAGCGTTCCTATTGGCTGTGCTACGGTCATGTGACCGGAAATTGGCATTTCTTCATCAGATTTCACAATGGCAGCGGCATCACAAACTCTCTCATTTTGAAGCTAAACTGTACACTATAAGATGATTCTGAAAACATCTGAGGAGAGAAATAGGCATTGACGTAACATAATATTGATTCATATTTGATCAGCGCTGCCTAGCTTGACCGTTTGGTCAGACTTCGCGAGTGATTGACAGCTGGCTCTCAAAGACGGCAGCTGGACAGCGAACCTTAGATCAGCTCTTACTGCTTGTTTTCCTCCGGTCTGTGAAATCTTGCAGATGCCGTTAGGAGCACCGGAGGACACAGAGGCACATGATTTTTATTCAGGTTATCTCTTTCATGTGTACCACCCGTCCCATGTGTCAATATAATATTAGGTGAGTCTATTAAAGGTAGTAGTACTATGGGTGGGGCCTGGGTTCTGTTTTGAATTAAGTTAACAATAGCTGCAACTGCAATCTGATTTCATGCTGCAAAAATCAATACTGATCTGCTGACAAAAAATGCGGAAAATGCCTGTTGTACTGTTGACATCCGTCGTAAGCACCTCTGTGACTAATACATTGTGTTTCCCGTGACTGTTTCACAATAAAAGTGACCTTTGGTTTCACCAGTTCTTTGTTTCAACTTCTGTTTACAGGCTTCACTTCAGCGAGGCTAATGTCAATAAGATAAATTAAAAATAATAATACTGGATTGCACACTGCATTGTTTCCTGTGAATCCCTCATGTTTGTAAAGACAATTTGTATCCAGCACAAAATGGTGGACTCCACCACTAACCATTGATAGCTACAATATAGAGAGATATTTACAGAATGTGTGTACATTAAATGGCTATTGCTGAAAAAATGCCAACCATGAATAATATCAAAAACAGAATTCAATTTCTCAGAAATCTTAAGGATTATAACTTTAAGCGAAGAGAAGAAGAGATGGCCGCTCCATCCACTCCATCTCACACAAAACAGAGAATGACAGAAAGGTTACAGGTCACACTTTGTAATTTGAATGCAACTTTTTCCCTAGGATTGTGGCAAAATGTATTAAATTGCAGGTTTGAATGAACAATCACAACATTTGGGTCACATCAGATCTGATTAGATGTTCAAAAGTAATGCCTCGAGTCACCTGCTCATGCACATAAGTGTGAAAATGGTGTCGGAGTTAGCTTTCAAAGTCTGAAATGACATTTAATTTGAGCATTTCCATTAGACCAATCGGTGCAATGTTTTCAAAAAAGAAGAACATCCCATAATCTGCCAATTTTTGTTCAGCATTGTTTAAGTTACAAGTGTAATTGAAGTTTTTATTAAAAAGCAACAATAAAGAGTTGTTTTTTTGCCCCCACAGAGACGTAGAACATCACGAGTTAAAGAATCTGAGGGCGGGAAACAGTGTGTCTCCCACAATAACATTATTCATCTAATTAAACATGAAAGGATGTCATGTGGCAAAACGGCTCATGTCACTCCTACTTGTAGCCGCTGCACGTGTGTGCTCTTACTCTGAAAATGAATAGAGGACAAGACAACAGGAAGTGGAGGAGGAGGAGAGAGAAGAATTTCCCAAAAGACGTCATTGATAAAAATACAATCACACACACACACACACACACGAGCAAGGATGGTTTAGGCTGATGTTATGTGTGAATATCCAGCTTGCCAAACATTAGTAAAAAAGTGTGAGCCAGCATTTTCTGTTTCCAGAGAAAATTTGTTGCTGATAAAAAATTCAGCACAGGAGCAAAGTGTTGGCTAAGTGACAGGGGGACCGAGATCCAGTAGGAGCAAGTATCCCTCAAGTGTTACAAAAGACCTGCGTAAGCTCTTCTGAGACAGAGAGAGGAGGAGGCTGCAGAGAGAAGGCCAGGTGAAATAGGGTCAGCACTCATCTTCCACTGAACCTTATGAGGGTTGATTATCTCCAGCCCTAACACACACACACACACACACTCACGCACACACACACAGGGCCCTGCAGAGTGTGCGTCTGTGTAAGTATGTTACGCTCTCTCTCTTCTTCTGTGGTGTTATCAATGCTGACATACTGTAGCTACGGGCTGTGTGCTTACCCTGTCCTCTTTCCAGCTCTTAAGTTGAGGCAGATCACAGACACCGCTAACAAACACACGCATATATAACCAACATTAAACATATCTGTCCCGAGAGCGAGGTTACAGGCAAAATGTCATCGGATAGAGGATTTGTTCACATCCTAATAGTGTTTACTGTGAATATGTACAGCAGCCTGCCTGCTTTAGTTTAGCCTTTGGCTGTCGAGCACATGAGTGTGTTTGTGTGTGTGCAGATTGCCTGTTCCATACAATAAACAGTATGTTATTCACTCTGTTTGCATGAGTCTAAGTGGCTATTTTGAGCTGTGTAAATATGTAAATAAAGAAAATATCTTAGGGCTACTCTGTTTGCCTCTGACAACTTAAAGACATGAAAAAAAAATCACAATTTATTTTCTTTCAAATTGATATGACTAAAGTTTAATTTCCTAGTAGGATATACCAAATGAAGCGATTTATGTCACATCGCTTTGTCATCAATTATACACATATCTGGCTTTGACTCTCTGTCATAGGGAACACATGCAGCCATTTTCTTGCAGCCAATTCAATGTCTGGAGTAATACAATCAAGAGGGAGTGCACCAAGTCAGTAGCTCATAAAAATGGGGCCAAGAAACAACTGTGCAACTTTACTGGTTTGCAATATATTATGTCCTGACTTTATTTTGTTTATTTTGTATTTCCCATCCATGGCAGATTGGCAGGCACCTGCGTAGGCTTTGGGTGCTGAGCCCATATAGGAAAGCCTCTTTGTTCAGCTGCGGCGGTGCCTTCATGGTGCCTTGTATTCTCTTTTCATTGATCTATTAAATAATTTCAATGACAATTCAAGCAGTAAAACTTCTACTCCGAGTGTTGTGTCCATTATTATTTTTTGGTGCTTGAACCTAACCTGACCTGCCAGGTGGTTTGTTACACAGAACCATCTAAGAAGCCGTCATTGGAAAGTGTTTGGAAAAGGGCAGGCACTTTCAAAAAAATACTTAGCAGGTGATTGGGGGAACCATCTGTCAATCAAACTCTTGCCGAAGCCAGTCGGGAGAAGAGCAAAAATATCTTTTCCATTGTGAAAAGCCTTCAGTGTCGTTCTTTGCTCTTGTTCAATGAAGAAATAACTCTCCAGTTCTGATCTAACTGATGCTATTGCAGCATCTACGCTAACCTCTTTAGAGCCACCATTGTTGGTCAGAACAAACAGTCCCATCTCCACGTCACACACACATAAATCATGCCCGTAGCTGCCAGTAGCTCCTCACAGGATGCTGATTGGTCTGGACACAAACACATTACTTGAAGCCTGACAAGGGTGGTGTCTATGGTAACCCACAAGTTGCAAAAACTTGCAAAACCTCTTGTGAGACTCGACGTCTGATGACTTATCCTAACCTTGACGATTTAAGGTCAATGCCTAATGTTAACCATTTGAGGTCAATGAATAGTCTTAACCATCTTGTCATCCGGCTGTCAATCACTTCCGAACTCTGATCAAACGGTCAAACTAGGAAGCGCTGATCAAATATGAATCAATATTATGTTACGTTAATGCCTATTTCTTGCCTCAAATGTTTTCAGAATCATCTTGTAGTGTACTGTTTAGCTGTAAAATGAGAAAGTTTTTGTGACACGGCAGCCATTGTAAAAAAAAAATCTGTTGAAGGAACGCTAAGTGCCGGTCACATGAGCGAAGCACAGCCAATAGGAACGCTCTCTCTCAATGAAATGACCTGTGATTGGTCAAAGTCTCCCATCACGGGCTAGATTTTTTTAAAGCCTGAAAACAGAGCCATGAGGAGGTGCAGAAGTCTAGTTATCTCTCAGAACACTTGAATTACAATATGCTGAAAGGTTACCATGAAAACATCCATGGTAAAAAAAAAAAAAAAAAAAAAAAAAAGTACTTGAAATGAATTGCCCCTTTGTTTAATATACTATGTATCAGTATCATATGGGCCAACTGACACAAATTAAAAACCCATACATAGGTTTGGTGCTGTAGCCTGATATCAGTATAGAAATAAAACAGATGAAAAGACAATACACACTATTGCTGCTCAGAGATGGCATACTGAACAAACAAAGAAACAAAGAAACAGCATTTAGAATGTATAAAGATCCTATCCCATAACTGTTAGCAGTAAAAATCCTGCCCTTTAGTGCAATAAGTAACCCTGGACAGCTCCCATATCCCTGTGGTCCCAGGTTCAGCACCATGGACAGTGGTCCTGATACAGTTTGGTGCAGAATGTTATAAAACATACACTCAAGCTGAGCAGGAAAGTAGAAGGATTTGCTTTACGTACTGCAACTGTACTTGTGTCAACACTGCCTATACAATCCAAGCAAACAATTCTACAGCAAACAACATTTGCTGCCTGTCACAAGTTAGTAAGATACTTACATTTTTCTGCATTTAACAGAAGAAGTTTTTCTTTTCACCTGGGCTTTTGTCAGTGCACAATATTACAGGCTGCATCTAAGTGTATGGAAACAATAACAGAGCATCATAGTCTTATAAAATGTTACAAGTAATATCCTATGAGTTAGTATTGATGGTCTCCATGCTGCTTACACTGCTCAAAACTTTTGCTACTCAGTTGTAATGACAGGAGGAGAAGAAGTTGGCAGGACTGTCCCAGCTGAGGGAGCCAATCCTCTTCTAATTACCTTGTTCCCTTCCTTCAACGAATTGCTCTCACACAGAGGAGCAGAGGGGCCCTTTTTTCTGTACGTCTGAGAGTCTTCACCAGAGAGCTCACTTATGGTGAGAGAGGAACGGAAGGAAGGATGTGCTAAAGTGGAACAGAATCCAGCTGAGAAAGCTGCGACTTCATGAAAGGTAGTCCCATGTGGTTCGGCTTGTTTAGTCAGTCGAAAAATCTCTCGGCAGACCCTGAAAATCATACTTTTTATAACTAAAATGAGACAAGCTGCACCAAAACCGAGGCCTTCATCCCATCTTCCATTTTTCGACATGGACTTTTTATAGCGATCTTAAAAGATATACCCGGTGAGAATTTCGTTTCATTTTCATGCATGTGTAGGATTGGGTAAAGCACATTCCAAACACCTTATTGTAGTCAGACATACAGTACACACTGGTTTACGAATACGACAGCGTTTCAATTTATAAAAGCAACGTATCCTCGTACAACAGTTCCTATGATTTCTTACGAAAAGTTATTCCTCATTTTTTGTTTGTTTTCCTACGAATGTCCGGCAACACATGACACAAGTTAATTTCCGATCCAGTCTTTTCAAAATAAAACCACTTAGGTTTAGGCATAAACTTACTTGGTTAGGTTTAGGAAACAAAACTACTTAATTAGGTCTAGGAAAAGTTCGACCTGGTTAGGTTAAGGCAACAAAATGTAGGTTTAGGAAAAGATTGCGGTTTGGGTTAAAATAACACTGGAAGTACAAAAGTTACGTCACAAAAACTATTTAATTGGGTTTAGGAAAAGATCGTGGTTTGGGTTAAAATAACTCCCGAAGTGGCATAACTTACGTACGGAAGTTACATGACAAATAAATCAACGATGACTTCAGGTTTCACACAGGGAACGAACAGCGGTCTCCTGGGCAAAAGTCCAGTGTGTTTTTGACCCACCCATCCACCCCGACCTCCTCCCCATGCAGCGTTTGTCGCTCTTTATACTGGTTCACAATTACGTGGATTACATAGGAATATATTTTGTGGGATATATACGAATTACAGTGCATTACTTTTTCATAGGTATAGCTACAAACGATGTACGAGAACAGCTTAAAAAAAGAATACAACAGCACATTCAAAGAGGCTCTTCCTCTTAAATTTAGCCTTAAAGAGTGAACCGTGGCTCGGTCAAAGGAAAGACAAAATGTTTTATAATGATTTAGCACAGTAGCTCCTGGCACACCTCTGTGAATTTTGCGGTCTAATTTCTTTCTGCTGCTCCAATCTATAAGCAGCTGAAGTATGGACGTTTGACCTCGGCCTAATCACAGCCTCCCAGATCTAAATGAATAATAGATGCTGAATTTTCACATTGATTTAGTAACTGGCAGATGGGACAGAGGTCCTGGGTCATAAAGCTGTAATGAGGGAGATGTTCTAGACCTTTCTCTTACACCAGTTCCTGCTCACATGCTTAACGTAGGAGTGTTAAATAGTCTGAAATATGGTAGCGCAGGTTGTCATCTGACTATGATGAAACCTCAATTTCTTATCAGAGTGTGAAAATGAAAAAGAAAAAGGAAACAGCGAGCAGAACGAGGGAGCTGCTAAATATAAAGTCGGAGTGCTAAATCAGGTTAGGGGAAACATCTTATATATATTTCAATTTTTCAATATTTTAGTACTTCCCCCTTTCACAGGAGTCTCTCATACATGCCACTGTCCTTGCTTTCTACCTTTTATCTTCCTTCCAATATCACTAACATGTCCGTAGGGTTAGGTTTGAGCAGAGACGGCGAAAGCTCACTTCCCCTCAATATTAGGAGAGAGGTGGGAAAGGCAGGTGAGGACACCTGGGTCTAAGAGCTGAAGTAGTTCATTGCTCCTTCTTTGCCTGTGTCTTTTTTCTTTCAGCACGTCTATTTTCTCGAGAGCTCGCCCCCTCCCCCGGAAGAGCATTTTCCCCTGATCTCCACTTCTGCGGTGAGACTCCTGCTTTTTTTAATGTGAGAATAGTTTTTCACAACTTGCATTTAATTTAAAGGTTTAAAAGGATAATAATACAAGTGGTTTTATGAGTTTGCGCCAACACGCCTTTAGGCTGTTCCTACTAATGGACAATTTGGAGATACAGTAAAAGATGATAAAAAGTAATAGTAGCTGCAGATTAAAGGATTCATTTTTCCTCCCCTCAGAAGAAGCAATTTACTCTCATTCATTCCTGTACATTATGAAAAACAACTTCCAAGGGGCAGCCAGATTGGTACGGTTTCATTTTATTTCCATTGTGCTTCAGTTAAGTGGTTTCAACTCAGTACTTTATATTAAACTGAAGTTTTTTCTAAATCACCTGTCAGTCACAGGAAGACATTAATGTCTGTAAGCCAAGGAACAATTCCTCAAAAGCATCATACTATAGGAAAACAGCATGGTTGCGTCCGAAATTCAACACCAACATGCTATCTAGTACGCTAAAATAGTATGTGAGATTTTTTTAGTATGTCCAAAATCTTAGTATGAAACCAATAGTATGTGAACTGCTTACCATTTCTGGTGAAATATTACAGTATGCAAACTCTGGACACTACTGCGGCATAAATATCCCACAATGCAATGCATGACATGCGTGACAACAACGTTCATAACAGATGTTGACGGAAAGCTCTGTAACATCAATAATGCTTCAATGATTATATATAGTAATAGTAATATATTTTTTAAATTAGTTCAAACTTTGATTCTCACAAATCACTGTTTGATCACATGAGGTTGGTACGGATTACCATGGTTACATGTCTCCAACTGGCAAGGAGGCTCTCAGGAAGTGACTACATAATGTACTGGTCAGTGCATCCGAAAAGATACAAAGATGCTACTGTTTATTCTCAAAGTTATGTTGAACAATAGAACACATACTGGGTATGTAGTAATTCCTGCCCCCGTCAAAGGATACTTGCCACCGGGCCTAACAACCTTTCAGATAAAAATCTTTTAAATCTCAGCAACACATAGTGTTGACCTTCAAGTCAAAAAAGCTGACTGGTTGATCCAACGTCCGAAACTAAATTCCTCTTCAATGACACTCAAGACAACATATTGTTGCCCATCTTGTCATTGTTCCGTCCGTGTAGAACGATAAATCAAAATTGTTTGTTTCACAGATGTCGTAGTTTGTTTACGCCGTCATCACAGAGAAATGAATGTGTGTTTCCTGGTTTATTCTAGGTTTTCTTTACGTTGTGGTCAGCCAAACATGATGACACTGCTTCCTAGTGGATGATGAGAAGGCAGTGTGTGTTATATAATGGGGGTGACGGCTTGGTCAACACCAGTCCGTAGAGAAAACGGCTGCAATGGTGACATTTTTATCAATCACTCACACACGACACGACTTTCTTGGGCACACAAACAAAAAAGGAACTCTCATACACAAACGCGTCCTGACACTTTCCCTGGCACATAACATGTGACATTCAGGTCATTTATTTATCCATGTTCTGTCACCCACCCACTCCCACGTTTTTTTTTTTTTTTTTGCATCTCCCACGGAGGGGAGAGTTTTGGACTCGTTCAATGGTAAAAACCCCTGAGGGAATCTGTAATGAAACTCATCTCTTCACTGGCAGGATTTGCAGTGTCTGCTCACATCAGATTTCCTCACTCGTGTGACACAGACCTTGTCTCTTCATTGCTATCTAAACAGTGAAAAATCTGATTCTGTTCCATTTAATCCCCCAGTAAGGACGACGAGGCAGCAAATTAGATTTTTAACAGGTAGCGAAGATTCATCCCTGCCTACATCGGTAGTCATTACGGAGAATCCCCATTTATTCTGCATTAGCTCTCCATACACTCATAAAAGCTGCTGATGTCCTTCCATCACTCTTCTGGCGCTCTTTAATCATTTTCTAAAGCTGCATAGAAAGGAAGAAGAGACTAAAAGAAGACACAGCGATGCTGCATGATACTCATTTCACTTTCACGACTTGTTTTGCTCTCTCTCTCTCTCTCTCTGTATCCCTTTCTCTCTCTCTCTCCCTGTGTCAGATGGGATTCATGTACCTGATCTATTTAGGAGAGTGGGCAACGGTGGAGACTAAGGCACTGAGACACATCCTGCAGGCGGGGACCCTGCTTAAAAAAAACAAACAGATACACACACATGAAGCTGGCAAGCACCCCCATACACTCATACACATGGAAGTTCGTGCACTTGCACATTTTTCAAGACTTTTGTTGATATTGTGTGTGGCATAACTGGTTCATCCTCCTCATTCTATATTCTCTAATCCAGAAAAAAAAGAAAAGAAAAGCGTTTTCGGAATTAAGTAAAAAAAAAAAACGCCTTGTTTTCATATTGTGAAACATCATAACATCATTCATTTTTGATACGTTGCAGCGGCTTCGGCGTGGCTTTTATGAATTTTGGCGACATAACATTTGCTTGGCTTGATGATCGGGGGACATTCTGTTGCTGCTCAGAAAGAATTTGTATTTTTATCTCCCTCTTTCCACAAGGAGGTCAGAAAGGTTAGCATCAGTTACAGAACATTGCCTCTGGATGTGATAAGAGATTCAGTGTTTTGATCAAGGCCACTCCAGCGGGGCGGATTCTGGTTTTCTAGGGTGGTATTTTCTAATTAATATTACATTTGATTAGATTCTTGGGCTTTGAATATGTAGCCCAACTCCACTTTAAATGTTAGAGGATAAATTCAGTGCATCCTAAGGTTTGCAAATATGTTAATATCTCCGTACAAGCACACATATCAGCGTGCAATTTTCACTGACATATACACAGACACACACACCAAGGATGATGCCAAAGCACAGACACAACTGCCACAAGAATGGTCACGCAGAAACTGGCAATGACACACTTGCAGAAAACATGGAGAGAAAAGCTACACAATGGTGATATCGCTGCCTGGTTGCACACACGCACACCCAGGGGCTTGCTTGTACATACACACAGACAAACACAAATCCACATCCAGGGGTGCCATCACGGTGAGGCAAGCTGGAGTTAGGGCAGTGTGATGGTGTTATATAACGGGGCTGGCCAAGCACGGCTAAGCATTTTTATCTGGGCTAACAACAACTCTACATGGAGTACACAGACGTGTGTGTGTGTGTGTGTGGAGACAGAGGAAGGAGGGCGTTATTAAATCAGCTACAAGGGAATAAGACAAAATGTGTGCGTAACATAAGAGCACGGCGAAGAAAATGAGACAGGCAGAGTAATAGGTATAAAAACAGACTGACAGTGACACAGAATTAAAAGATTTAGTTAAGTGCAAGCAAACTGCTTGTCGAGCTGTTTCAGGGCAAGTCTAGGGCAAGTTTCAGGTCAGTAATTCAAGTCCCCTGTGACTTGAAACGAAATTGGAGATGGGACCATGTGTCTGCCAATTTCTCAGCTCAAGGCTAACAGATATTACTCACTAGAACACAACTTGGGAAACTAGAGGTCAGCTATAGTTGCATCCGTCTGAATGAGGTTGATTTGTTCATTGCTTGATAACAGCTCACTTGTGGATATGCTGACGATGCAGACTCATCTGTACCTAAACACCTGTGTCTGTCTTGATTTGTGAATGGTGCCTAAAAATGTCAACAAATAATGAACTGAACTGATTTTGGCTTCTTCTTTTTTTCTGAAGAGTGGACAAATTTCGCAAAAAAATCAAAAGAAAACATACAACAACAACACAACAAATTGAAAAGCAGGAACTAGCTAACTAGAATTAAATAGCAGTACACCGACTGTTCCAAATGATCATTACCATCATAGAGTGGTGCAGGAATGAGTCCTAAAACCCTGAAATGACTTTGCATTTTAGCACTTCGTGTTCCCTCGTCTGGAAGTCTATGGGTTTTTTGAATGGGTTTTTAATTCGATGCCTGAAATAAGGTCTGTGGTTAACACAAGCTTAAGAGATTTTAACGTTTTGTTCCACAATATAAAATACGTCTGTAAATATCCCACTCGTGAATTTTGAAGCTAAAAAAAAGGCGGTTGCTAACAAGTGGCTAAACGAAACGACGAAATATCATCATGGCGATTCGTCTGCTTTTACAGCCTTGTTGTGTATACTCACGCTCATGCAGCCGTGGTGTAGTTTGTTTATAGCCTAACGTTAGCTTTTTACTTCTGCCGATTGCATTCACACAAGTAGTGTTCATTTGTGAAAATTATCTTGTGGAACAAAATGTGTAAGTATCAGAAATGTGTGTTTGTCACAGAGCTTATTTTAAGCAATAATCCAGAATCCCATGGAAAAAATCCCATTGGCTTTTTGTCAAAGGAACCCAGGGCGATGCTAACTTCCTGGTTGGCCTAAAGAAATATGTCATCCCTGCACCACTCTATAAGGTTATGGCAGTGGTGGTGAAGTTTTTGACGGTGCATTCAGGGACACCACAGCGTCTAAGATAGTAGACAGTATAGGCTGACAAAAGTATTGCAACATTTGCAAATGATGTCTGCATACCAAACTCGGAGTGCGCAAACCCTGATGTGAAAATATCATCTGAACTTTAAAGTTCTTGATGTTTTGCCGCCATCACTGAAAGCTCTCATGTTGTAGCCTCTTTGAACTCTAGCAGCAAGACATTTCAAAAGAGTCTCTGCTCACAACTGTATTGCCACACAAAGATGATGTTACTTTGTTTACTGACGTGAATCAAAGCTGGAAAGCAGTGACTACCTGGAAAGTCTAAAAATGTATACAGTTGCCATGTTGAGGTGTAAGATTAAAGGGAGCCGAGGTTTTGCTAAAGGGCACCTCAACTCTGAAACGGCCTCCCGAATGAACTCACACTTGTAAAATCAATATAAAACCCCTTCGGGAAACACATTTTTTTACATCAAAATGCTTTTTTTATCATCTCTTTTAAGTCTATTTTCTTCTTTTTTATTTGCCTTTGAATCGAACCTTATTCAATGTGTGTAAATTTGTTTGCATGTGTCTATTTATTTGTGTATGCATATTGGTTTATATGTTTTTCATTATTATAGGAAATTATTCTAGATTTGCGATGTGTCGTTTGAGAGCGTTTGACAAAAAAAATTTGCTCTCCAAGTCTGTCAGCTGTAACGCATCTTCGAAACATCCAAATACAAACGTGTAGAAGTGGCCGAGGAAACGGAAAAGAAAATCTTAGAAACAGGATAGCACCTGCCCACCGGCTCATACTAACAAATTCCCATCCAATGCACATATTTTTGGAACATATTTGCGTTTTTGTTAGCTTGTCAGAATATTAGTCATGTCAATTTGACTGTCTCCGCTGAAATTGTGAGACTAAATGAATTTTTAATGCTATAACAGGCAGAAAAAGAGACTGGTGGTATCACTGGAGAGTTATCCGTACCCAGATGGCCCATGCTTATCTATAACATCACAGAGGTAAGAGAGGACAGCAAGAGACACAGAGAGAGATAAGGACTAAAGGAAGAGAAGGGAGGGGAGATGAAAGGAAAGTTGAGTTATCTTGTGGTGGAAGTGTGTGTGTGCATGTGTGTGTGTGTTAGCCAGCAGGCAAAAGATCTGAATGGCTGTCCCAGATACCCAAATAAGTCTGCTCACATAATTCTACATCGCAATTGCTTAAGTCAGCAGGGATGAGACAGACGCGCACACACACACACACACCCTTGTGCATATGATCACCTCGGCTTCATCATCTGCCACTCTCATCTTGCCTGGCTCATCTGCCTTTGTATCACTGCGCTATAACGTGGTTAGGTGAGACTGAATGCTACGGTCAAACCAACACACACACAGATACTAAAATCTATCTCAACCCATCTACACGTTATGAAGTGAAAGATCATGATAGGCCTCTACCATATGGTTCCCAGAACACTTATGATTTACATTGTCTGCTGTTGCACTATATTTGTGCTGTTTGCGTGTGCATGTGTGTGTGTGTGTGTGTGCATGTGGCATCCTGTCGAGGCAGACTGATCCACAGCGGGCGCTCTTTGATTGTGTTATTTAAGCGCTGTGATTCTCCGTGTGCATTTTACACACACACACGCAGGCACAAACACACACACACGCAGCCAATTAACACCTCAGTCTCCCTGTGGTATGCCGCAATCAAGCTAGATATTTTTAATCAAACATGAGTGCTCACATAGCCGCACACCTGCACTGCACCCATTCACATCCACCACACACACGCGCACACACACGCACGCATACACACACATTCAGTGAAATCATATGAGCTACAAGTTTAGCAACAAGTAATTAGGCTGTGTTAGTGATTAGCCTGATGCACGATTAGCCTCTAGCCCTAGCATGCTCGTTTATCACCATTTGCAAGGGCAATGTGTTGGGATGGGAACACTAAGGTTCTGTAAGCACAGTTATTATGAGGCCATCCACATGATGCCACCTGCTTTTTGTTGTAGCTCCCCGCTGAGTCAGTCAAATCAGAAGCTGAAAGATGTGCTTTGCTCTCAAATACACCAGTAACACCATGTGAATTTCAACTCCAACAGAGCGCCGAAGTCCTGACGTCACGTCCTGGGCTATAAGTTCTGTTCCACTATAACTTCTGTAACTCAATCCAATCTCCAATTGAATTCAACATTTCTGTCATTGATCTTTCTGAAAGAATGAAACGTGTTCCTGTGGTTTACTTTCCATATTCTGAGACAAATAGGCAATCCACTACAGCACTTGCTATTCGAAAATGAAACCTTTGTGATGTAAAGGTACTACAAGGAGTTTTTATAGTCTCGATTTAATACTGATGCCTCTATATGACCTACTGTACATAAGCATTTCTATATGGATATTCTTAAAGGTCCCATATCGTGCTCATTTTCAGGTTCATACTTGTATTTTGTGTTTCTACTAGAACATGTTTACATGCTGTAATGTTAAAAAAAAAAAAAAAATGTTTTTCCTCATACTGTCTGCCTGAATATGCCTGTATTTACCCTTTAATGCCTTTAATCACCGGGTCCAATTCCCAGTGAAATCAGACAAAATGATTTGCAGCATGCAGACCGGAAGAGCCTTTGTTTACATTTTCACAGGCAAAGTTTTGCAGTGAGCGCACAGCTTTCTGTGATTATGAGCATGATGACGAGCATGCACCAGGCAATCAACAGTAAGAGGCTAGACCACTGAAGTGAACAAACAGCTGTTTAAAAATTGAAAACAGTATTCAAAAATAATTTGTATCTTTCTGTCACTCGCTTCCAGAACAGAAGCAAACGCAAGCTAGATCAAGATCTGATTCTTTTGATATCTCAGGAAAACCTTGAGTGAAGTTCTTCAAATTTGGCACAAACATCCACTTGGACTCAAGGACGAACTGATTAGATTTTGGTTGACAAGGTTAAGGTCACTGTGACCACACAAAAAACACGTTTTTGGCCGGAATTTAAAAATTCATATACTCATAATGACAATTTCACACAAATGTCTAATAGGAAGAAATGACGAAGTGATGCTATTTTGGACAGATATGGATGTAAACTGCAACTTGACTGGTTGGTGGAGGCCTACAAATGCAAGGCGGTGGGTAATCTAGCCAGTTATTGGCGTTATAACAAATGTGAAAGAGATTTTGAATGAGGTTTTCTTACTTCTGCAACAGACGTTTTCAGTTTCACTTCAGCTCTCTTTCTGTTTCAGGCTTGAACTCTGGAACAAGTTGCATTTAAATGGAAGCTTCCAATAATATCAGCTACCAGTATAAACATGCTGGAGATGCCAGAAAACTCAACCCACACATCCGTCTGTTCCGCTAATGGCTGCTAACCTGCAACAAATGTTTCTTTTAGATGCCCTAAATCAAGCCTCTAAGTGGGAAATGGTCAGAGTGTATAGTGAGCTGCCAGACTGTGTCGGTGAAAGCAGCCATTCACCCTGCTGAAATGTCATTGAGCAAGACACTGCCTCTCTTTCTGCTCAGAAAAAAAACGAAAGCTTTGTGTAACAACTAGCTATCCCGAAAGAAAATCCAACATTTTGATTGCGTCTATACAATAAGAAGGAAGAAATTTACAATATGAAATTAGAGCATTAAAAGAAACAGTAAAATGGACTGAAAATAGAGGATGGAAAAAGGAATGGTGGCACAGAAAGACAAAGAACAAAAAGCCAGTGTATTTTACTCCTGTCTCATCCTTGTGCACTCAGCTCAGCTTGGCTCAAAGACCACAGCAATTAATTACCTGCAGGCACATTACGGACACCTGCGATGATTTATGGGGCCCTTTATTGAGATGCACAACACTGATAGGTCAAGTTGGGGATGCGAAAGAAATGGAAGCTAAATCGTGCTCCAACACAAAAGACAGATGAATTTAAAGAATAAAATCCCCCAGAACCGAAGAAAACTTTCATTTCACTTAATGTGCATTAGGCACAGCTGTAGTCCGCCTCGCTCAAAATCTACACACACACACACACAAACACAGATGCTCGCCTACATTGGGCTGTTGTCGCGTGTTTTGTTACTTATGCCCATGGGCTCTTTTCTCCCTCTGTTCTCTTCATCCCCAACAGAGACAACGGGAGAAAAAACAAACTCATCTTCATTATTTTTTATGTTGAGCAGAACTTCACTGTATCCATTATGCCTGCGTGAGGTATTTTGTCTGCCAGACAATACATGAAGAAAAATGCAAAAAAAAAAGAAGACACATCCTCGCTTTATCTTTTACAAGTTTAGTGATTTAGCTGAGGCTGTCTCACCCACAGAAACTGGAGCAGGTAGCTGTGCTTCTGTGTTGCTCAAGGACACATAAAGCAGGACACGCGGCTGTTGGTGGAAACAGTGGCTGCTGTGGGGAACAAGCCTGTTCCTGTCAGGCAGGACATGCTTCCCCAGGCTAATATCACCCTGCCAGAAGGATGAGATTCGAGGGAGTTTTTAATGGACTACATGGGGGGGAAAGGAAAGATGTGTGTGGTCCATATTGCAGTTTGAGTCAGGGAATATCTTCTCCAAGGCAACTTTCTGAGTCGGATATCACTTTGTTAAACAAACAGTTGGATTCCCAGCCATGGGCTATCTGTTCTAGGCTTATGTAAGTGATAGACTTATATAACCAGACAATCTTGAATTCAATGTTTTATATCGCATTTCATTCCTTATAAGGAGGATAATGAAAGACAGAAACTAGAAATCCCAAGTGAATAAAACAGAAAACATAAATGCTACATTCTTAGCTCATTATCCATGGGTGGCGGGAAAAAAAAAATTGATTTTACATCTCAACAAGGTTAAACTGTTTGATTAAAGGTTAAATGAATGAAGAGGAAAAAAAAGTCATATTTTAGATTGGTCTATTACAGGCTAATGAAATCCCAGATGTGTGACTGTAGCATAGTATGACAAATGAAAAGGTCTGTGACTGTGTTGGAGGTGACGCTGAGAAGGTTAATGTTAATCTGTATGGCTTTAAAGCTCTTAGTGATATTACACCCAAAGGGTTGTAATCACACAACCAGAACAGATTTATACAATCACATCACATCACGTCCAGAAAAGTGCACAAGGCGGCACTTAATGACACTTGTTTTACAACACAAGGAGCAAGGTTATATATTTTTTGTTGTGAATATTTCAACCAAAGTCTTTGTTCTCAGACAATGAGGACATGTAGATCTATTATGGCTCCATTCTTCATAACTATTACTTGGAGCTGTTGAATACAATCTCAATCTTTATATGAAATGAAATGGATGGGGGAGGCCTCCTGGAAGCTACTGGTAAGAGGCCCTGGGGTAGACCCAGAACACGCTTGAGAGATTATCTCTCGTCTGGCCTGGGATCGCCTCAGGGTCCCCCAGGAAGAGCTGGAAAGCGTTGCTGGGGAGAGGGACATCTGGAAATCCCTGCTAAGCCTGCTGCTCCCGCGACCCGGCCCCGGATCAGAGGAAGAAAATGGATGGATGGATGGATGGGAACATTGGTTTAATAAAGCTTCTTATCACACCAGTTGCTTTTGAAAAAAACGTACAAACAACAAATGAAAATCTTCTCAAAGATTGTAGGTCAACCACTTGAGAAGCTCTATGAATCAGCCTATCATAATAACATGTTAAGTCTGACCAACAACATTGTCTCTGACCCCAACCATATCTTGAACATCCATCTATCCATTATCTATAACCGCTTATCCTATTCAGGGTCGCGAGCCTGGAGGTGTAGGAGGTGTTGTGGGGGTGGGGAGCCAATCCAAGGTGACATTGGGTGAAGACTATAGACAGACACAGACTATCACAGGGCTGACACACAGAGACAGACAACCATTCACGCTCACATTCACACCTACGGGTAATTTACAGTCAACAATTAACCTACTGTGCATGTCTTTGGACTGTGGGAGGAAGCCGGAGAACCCACAGAAAACCCATCTCGTCTCCTCTGCCTGCTCGCCTTCACTCAGACAGCGCGCGCGTTCTCGCGTACTCGCTCCACCTCTAGACGTGAACGCGCGCTCACTCCACACTGCAGAAGAGTTAGTTTAGCTCTGAGAATATCTAGTGAATGTACAGTGGACGTTTGTGCAGAAATAACTGCTGCAGCTCCTCCAGACCAACAGAGGTTTCCCGTGTCTTGGGAAGTAACGGGGCTCCGCAAAGAGAAACGTTACCGTCTCGTTACTGACCGGTTGTCGGTGTCTTCCTGCTCTCTCCAGCTGCGGGCGGAGGGAGATGAGTTTCTCACTGCTGCTGAAGCCTGCGCTGAGGCAGGAGAAGCAAACACAGGATCAGCAGTGATTCATGGAGAGACCTTGGTCTGGTCAGCTAACATTACTGCCAAGCAGCTGAAATATAGAGTGATATTGTGGTTTTAGCTGACGTGTGTCACCTCACTGTTTTGAGCGATGCTCGTTCATGTCCATTTAGAGCGAGCACAAGCACGAGCCCGACGCTAACTTTCGTTGATTTCATGGCCACGGGTGTCGCTGTTAAGAAGCATTTCTGAAAGTTACAAATAGTCCCTTTAATGTTATGTTTTAATCGTCTTTAGACAAACTTTCTGTGGGAGATGGGCAGCTCATTCAGTTGCAGACTAAGTGCGAGACAGAGAGCTTCAGGCAGGCAACAGGAACTGTGGAAACAGCCCAAACCAGCAGTAACAACAAAATCCCCTCCCACCGTCCCCCACACACACACATACACACACACATAAACACACCCCATATCATTCAATTCACTTAATGTTGCACATTATAACGAGCTGATTTCAGTATTATTATTATAATTATAGGAGTAGTAGTAGTATAAGAAGTAGTTCCATATCTAACACTACTTTATTTTACATTGCATTAAATCATTATATCAATATACGTATGATAATACATTACAACTATATTGTTATTATTGTTCTTTTATTTATTATATTATATCCTACATCATGAAATTCTCTTCGATTTACATATTTCATAGAATGCATTATTGCTGTATAGTGTGTATATATTACATATATGACATTATATATTTTATTATATTACTATCTGTATTGTTTCATACATATACTGTAACTATATATATATATATATATATATATATTAATCCTCAATGTAACAGTAAAGGGAAGAGCGTACACATCTGAAGTTTGAAATGAATAAAATGAACTCAAGATTCATGATTCCTGCACTTTTTTTTCTTTTCAAAACAATTAAAAACACCATAAGTCCATAAAAAAATGCTTTTTTTTTATCAAGCCCATATTTCAGATTCACAATGATCTATATATATATATACATATATACATATATATGTATATATATGACATTATATACATATATATATATGTATATATATATATATATTTAGTTTGCATGTCATGACTGCCGGAGTTGCACTACTGGACTTCTTTTGTAGTAATTTCACAATTCACTTGTATTGTCTAAGTTATTATAATGTTGTACATAGCTTTTTAATGTCACCTCTCCAATTTCTTTAATTTTCTATTTAATTTTATATGCATTCAAATAGTTCTTATTGGTTTTCTAACCTCTCAGCCTATCTCTGTGCTGCTAAAACATGTACTGTAACACATTTCCCCTCCATAAAGTTGAATGTTATCGTCTCTTATCTTATCAAATAGTTGAGATTTGTCATAAAAGGACAATAAAATTAAAGTTTGTAATCTGTTTTTTTTTTTTCATTTCCCAGGGATACAATTTGGATTCTTGTGAAGCAGTGAAATCTTAGTGTTTCTAGGTCAAAGACACGCTCACAAAGCTACAGCGTTTCACAAACTGCAGACTCATACTGAGCGAAAGACAATCCCTGGCTCGTGGCAATTAGCTTCCTATATTTCATTTCTCTGTAATTACTTAATCATTGCATGAGAACTGAAGCGCAGTCATACTTCAAACAACAGTGGCACTTGAGATTCACAGACTGAAGGCACATGGCCTCATTCAGTGGTAATTACTTTTATTAATTACTGAAGGAACACAATGAGCCTCCACTTTTGAATCGCAGTGTGAGGATAATAGAAGCTCAATATCCTCGGCTGGCATATATCATTAAGTATAAGTAAATTCTCCAGATACGGCCTGTGTAAGTGTTACCATCTTATTGTAAAACACAGTCCAATTATTGGTTTTATTCTGTGTATCATTTTGAAATAAAATATGAAAGTGAGCAACTTATCTTCTTGCTGCAGTGTCAACTAACACTGCTGATTTTCATAACGTGTCATTTAATGCTGTGTTTGTAATATGGAGCTTTACATTAAGGTGCTGCTGTCTCAGTATTCATCTAACTCTAAAGCAAGGAAATGCTGTATGTATGTATGTATGTATGTATGTATGTATGTGTGTCCTTCGCATATCTCGAGAACCGTTCATCCAATCTACTGCACACTCGCCAGAAATATTGCTGGGGACTCAAGGACATGCAGTGTTGAATTGGTGCAATTTTGGACACGTTGAATATTAATAAACGCTGAATAGACAAGCGATAGCGCTCTGTGCAGTAGTGTGTGTGTGTGAGGGTGGTGTGTGGGAGGGGGGCTTCAGGGCTATGTGGACTCAGTCAAGCATGTTGTCTGCAGTGGGCCTTAAATCCATGCTCTTCTTTGAAATCGCGGTGGTCATGTCAAAACTAACATGCCGATTTGGAAATTACCTCCACTAAGTGTATTCCCCCAATGTTTCTGACCATGATTAGCCACAACCTGGGTGGTGGATTTAGTGATTTGGGGGTCCCAGGCAAACATCGTCTTGCTTTTCTTTTCACCCTTTCTCTAACTGGGAATGTAGCAGTGGTAGAATTACTCAAAACTTTTTTCTGAAGGAAAACTACTAACTATTAATAGCAAAACAATTAATACTGCACAGTATCAAGTAGTACGCTGTACAGTTGAGTTACATATTTTTTAAGTGCTTTGGGGGCCTTTTGTAAGACATTTCAGGGTACAATAAGTTAGACTAGTAACATGATTCAATATTTTTCATATCTATACATCATAATACCCTGTTAGTTGGGGGCAGTTGCCTACATTGACTAACAGTAAAGTTTGTCCCTATTTGTTGTTTTTCTGACCGTGAGTAGTAGTGATTTGGGTGTGTTTCTTCCCATGAACCAGAGTGTATTCCACCGGTGTTTCTGAGTAGCCGTGACTTTGGTGTGTGATGCAACTATGTCGTGGCGGGTGTATTGCTCAGGACCCAAGGAAGCACAGTGTGGAGTGTGAAGTTGTTTCTGTGAGCGGTTCTTCGCAAAGATGCAAGCAGCAATACAGTGCCACAGGCCAAGCATTCAGGCCATTCTGAACAGGCATGTTTTGAACAGGTACCGCACTAGTAGGCCTAGTCAGGAGTTCCATTATTACCATGGCCTCGGTAGATTAGGGAAACTTTGCAGTTTTCCATCAATGAGTTTTATTACTTTAGAGTGCCTTTAGCCTGCTTGTTACAGCAGGCCAGCTGCTTCCATCATCTCCGTCATAAACTGTCACTGGTAAAATAAACCCCAATAATTCAGTTGACTGCATCCTGTACAGCATAGGAATGTGTAACCTACAGTATGTGTTCTTCACTTATGTGAGAGAAAATGAGAATGGCTTCATTACACACACGATTTAGAGCAGTTAGCGTTACTCAATACTTTTGCAAATCCAACCTGTTGAAAGACGTCATAAAGACTTAAAACTGAAGGAGACGGAGGTTTCCTGAATCCGCACACACATATTAACACACACACACGCACACACACACACACGTACACAAACACACACCTTCCTCATAAAGACACAAATCACAAGCTAAGCTTTTTGTTTCTTTCTCGATCAAGATTTCCCCTGTGGTGAATTAGAGTCTCAGCATTATTTGAAACCAGACAAACCAGCCAACACCACACACAACACACACACCTACACATACTCCCACACACACACAAACGCGCGCACCCACACCAACGAAATGTTTTGCCATGGGGACCAAAGACCCAATTAACTTTATTACTGACATTACAGCTGGAGACAGTGGGAAGACAGATTACATAACACACATGCACACCCCCACCTCACTCACACACACACACACACACACACACACACACACACACACACACACACACACACACACACACACACACACACACACACACACACACACAGTTATCATGGAGTTAGATAGCATTGCAACAGCATTTTACATTTTATGGCCCACCTGCTCCACACACGTAAGCACACACCCATTATTACAAATATGAAACATATATAATGCATGGGTTCAAACAAAAGAACACAGAGATTAAGAGTTCATTAATATTAACTGACAGCTACAGTGAACCCGCCACACACAGAAACACGCGATGTGAAACACTTAAAATGTTGCTTTCTAAAATGTGAAGTTAACAACGTATTGACTTGCAAGATGCAAGATCTGAGATGCGAACTGTCTCAGTTCATGACCTCCATTAGCCCTGATATTAGACCCTGATATACATGCCCCCTAACCTAACTTTTTAAAGGTGCTTAATACAAAATTGGGAGCATTTCCATTGCCTCCGTACGGCTCTCAACATGGCGACAGCTGAGCTGGTAGCTTGCAATTTATGGTGCTAATAGCGCCAACGGTGAAAACAACGGCAACAGTGCTGACAGAGCTCACAGGGAACCGGAGGGTGGGTGCTACGCTTCCGCGACGATAAGTCGGGACAACGTTATCAGCTGTAACCGCCATATGAGAGCAGTGCATAGCGGCAGCTGAGAGCGAGCCAGTGGGACACACTCACATGCACCGAAAGCACGCGTGGCCAGCCCGCCGATGTCAACAAAGCACAGAGAAGCTCGGATTACAACACACACACAGAGGGAGAGTGACTTCATTCAAGTAGATATTATACTCCACTTTATCTTTACATAGCAAATAGTTGTATGCGTCTATGTTAATGCTTTGGATATCGTATAGACAATCTATAATCTTGAGGTCTGAACCCTACACTTGGCAGGGTTAAACTTGTAACACTGGTAAATTGATATTTGTTTGACATATTTTGAATATGTTTGGTGTTTTTAATCAATGTTTTTTTTCACCACAAAAAGAAGCCTCATATATTTGGGTAAAATTATAGCCTTTGTGTGTTGTTTTATTGTGTTTTTTTGGTGTCAGCATCTAGTGCTCATTGGCAGAACTGTAGAGTTTTGTTTCTTCTTCCCTCTAATCGATACTAGTCCTTTAAATTGTCTTCTTTACATCCCATGTTTTACCTCTTTCCATCCTCCACTCCCCTCCCACCTGTCCTCCCATGCTCCTCCTCTCCAGTCATTGTGAGTTTGACCAAGTTTCTAAATGACAGTGTGAATGCCCTGTTTACTCCCTTCCTTTTACTCCCCTTCCTCCCATCTTCGACCCCTGCATGTCCCTCCTTTCTGCCTTCCAATCCTCCGTTAGCAGATATCAACAAGCTGCCATCAATCCTCACTGAGTGGCATCCCAAATCCATTAACCTTAACAAGGCAAAAACATTTGATCCCTGCATCCATTCATTCATCCATTTCTCTCCTCCATCTGTCTTTCATCTCCTGTCATCAGCACTCTTTACTGAGTCATACATCAGAATCCATTGTCGTCCTTATACCTAAACAATGGGCAGCCAAGTGGAGTTTGTTTTTAGGCCTAACATGATTATGCCATTACAATAAAGGCATTTTAATTGTTTAAGAGAGAGTGCCTCGGAGTGTTTTTAATGGGCTGCCAATGTTTGGCGGGCCATCCAAGACAACACACAGTGCCAGCAAAGTATTTCAAAGTCAAATGATTACTCTTTTATGGGTTTCGCCTGGGCGATGGTCATTCTTAAACTTAGCTGTAATACATACAAAGCAAAACAATTCTGCAAGCCGTTCACAACCTTGTAATAAATTGACTGAGACAGTTGAGCCGGAATTAACTACGGTGATAATACAAACTGCTATCAGTGTGGCAATAAAAAGCTTCAGTAGAGTGGCTGTGAGCGCGGGTCAATATTAACAAGGGCCAAGACCCCTACAGGCTCATTAAATTCCTGTGAAATTAAAATGACCAGTCAAGAAATAACTCTGACACTTTAGGGGAGAGCGTTTAAATCCTCTTTTCAATTACATTTTATAAAGTCTGTGTGAATATTGCTTGTACGCCGTCATCATTTGTAGTAGTTAGAAGTATGTGTAGCTTTAAGATACAGAAATTATTAGTACCAAGTAAAAGAAAATGTCAACCCCTACATAAAACAGCCGATGTGTTAAAGCTTAAACCACGCACAAACACACTTTTCTGTAGCTTTTAGAGGGAGAGGTCTGCAAAATGAAATGTGTGGCATGTGGAATATTATATAAAAGTTTTAAATTGACAAATTAAGCATATACAATATGCAGTGTCAACATAATTCTGTGTTTTATAGTTCAATAATTAATTAAAAAAAAGAAAAGAACGCAAAATACCCCTACATTTTAGATCAGATTAACAGGATGAGATGCCCTCTGGAAAACATTTTAACCTTGCTGCACAGAGACCAAACATTTAAACAGTGTTTTAGGAACTGCAGGAGCTTAATCCATTTATTACAACAGTAGTTATATCTACTGGTATACGGGTTTGGGATTATTTCTCCCCAACTTCTCATTAAAACCACGGTTAAGAGTCGCTGCCAGCTGAGAAAACACGACTGATTTAATTGCCTTTATTTGGCTCTTGGTTTGAGCGTCTGGGAACCGTTGATGTTAATGTGTAATTTAGATGGCACACAAAACAAAGTTAGGTGTTTTTAGTTTTTAGGTTGCTCTAAAAGTCACAGTTACATACTGTATGTTAACATTATTTAGCGGCTTATAATTTAAAGTTATTTGTTGTTGCATTATTCACTTACGTTGATAGTCATAAGATTATTGTTGTCATAATTATCAGATACAGCGGTATATCCAATGGTATAAATTTCTTATAATTAGGTAATTTATCATTTAATTAAGTTTGTTTGTGTTTTGTTCAATGTCTGTTCTATTTTTTTTCCCATATAGGTTAAGTCCTAATTATTATAAGGATTATAGCTTACATTACGTTTTGTTTTTCTCAATTGAATACCATGCACCTCTGTAGTATTTACAATAAGCATTACCATCAAATATTTCTGCAGGGAGTTGTAAATTCTGGCCTAAAAATTGCAATGACAAACACTCAGAAACTACCACCTTGAATATTCCAACACAATCCTAGCAGTCTGGTGGTCTAAGGCTTAGTGTTTTTTTTAAAAAAAAAAAAAAAGGTTCTCAATACAATAATCACTTCTCCATATGTACAGTGTATTGAAAGAGTAATTGGTCATTGTGATATGTTTCTTCTGTCCGTACTGGCTGTGAAGAGATCTCATCTTTCTTCTTCTTTGGATTTGGACTATACGCTGCAATGGCGTATTGCTGCCCTAAGAGATCTCTTCCTGATGTGGTTCCAAGACAAAATCCACAAGTCTTCACTTTTTTCAAAAATGCATTCCAAAGTTCATCTGCGGCTTCGTCTGTCTGATTTAGTCCAACCAAGTGGGTATCTTCCAAAGTTATAGTGTTTTTAGGGCAAAATTCTCCCTGTTGGCTTAGACAGTTTCCCTTCTGAGTTGCAGTGGAAACACAAAAAGAGTGATTTTGTACTAAAAAAGACGGAAACTTCAGAAGATATCCACTTGACTGACTTGATTCTTGGAAGCTCACGTTAGCTTTAGTTTACCTTTGAAATGCCTTTTTTGCAAAGGACTGTGGATTTTACCCCCCATTATTTCCATTGGAATCAAATTAGAAAGACATGGCCAATATGGACAGGAGAAATGATTACAACGACCAATAACTATTTTGATATGTGCATGTGAGTGCTGTAATAAACTTGAAAAAAAAATATGAATTATCCATTAGGATGTACATTTACAATTAAAAATGCCCTCACAACACTTTAACTTTTGCAATTATCTTGCAAAACATATTCATACATTTATTATGTATGCAACCTCTATTTTAACCTCCATCTTGAACCAATCTTGTGCGTTTATAGCGTACGTGAACTAACCAGTAATACCCCATTTTTAAAAGAAGTGTGACGGCATTCACCCTTCAAAAAGGCTCTTCTTAAGGCGAGGGTCTTTTGTGTGAGCAGACCATTCGTATGAAGGTATAGTGAGCTAAACCACGGTACTTTGATCCCTTTTTCCTCCTAATAATCAGACCCATTTCTTCCTCCCTGGTCTCCTTTAAAGTAGTTGGGAATAATTATGAGTTTAGTTGGCAGGGTTGTGTGTGTGTGTGAGTGTTTGAAGAGGCAAGATAGGTTTAAAAATCCCCACCGGGTGGATATATGCGGTGCAAGACACCTTTTGATAGAAAAAAATCTATGCGCAAACACAAGACGGACACACACACACACAAGCAGGGAGGGATGGGTGGGGGGTTTGGGATCTGACTGTGCCAATTGTTTGTCTCCCAGAATCAAATGGGAGGTGATTTTCTGACGACCAAAGAGGAGAATGGAAAATGACAAAATAAACGAGTGCTCTTTTCTCCCTCTTCTCTTTCTTTCATCTGCCCCTCCGCAGAAGAAGAATGATCTGCCACAGCCATTCTGTCGAGCTGGCTGACACAACCGCTCACGCAAACATGCTCTCACACACACACGCACACACACAGAATCCTCTGCACCACTCCACTTAAACCACACTGTTGTTGCCTCTGTGTGATCTGATGAATGACACCCCCCCATTTCAATTACTGCCCCTCCTCTGTGCCTCTGGCTATCTCTCGGGCTGTCTCTCACACATAGACACACCTTCCAACCACCATCTAAGCGAGGTGTCCACACTCGTCACGGGGTGGCTCCGCATCTGAACTGGAACATCAGCGAAAAATGATGATGAGTAAGCCCCCGTTGTCCCTCTCCCCGGAATCACAAGGATATTAAGGCTGAAATGAAGGCCAACGATTGACTGGGGTAGAAGTGATTAAATGGGATGAAGACCAAGCTTTAAGATCTCTGAAATGTGGCCATTTTGGCTTTTTACCAATCAGATAAAACATTCAGAATCACATACTACTACTTGTTTAATAGGTTTTCTTCTTAACACAAAGTGAATAGCTGAAGGGAGGTAGTCCACGAGAGCATCATGTGTCATGTCATTTAGTCATTTTCTGAGATAGTTTGCTGGGAGCTGTTCTGCTCCGACTTTACTTGAGTGCACTATATCTCAACCGAAAAAACAAACTCATATCTTGCGGACCTTCACTAAAATCAATACATTTTATGAAACATAAATACTGGAGAAACAAAGGCTCTTCACACTTCACGAATGCAATCATTTAATATTACTGTAAAAGTCAAGCTTTCAGTCTGGAGACTTTCACTATAGTTCTACTGACTGACCTAAGAGAGTCCTCTTTTAGGTCTGATCTATACTGTATTTGTATTACCTTTTTGGTCATGAGTGTGGTGATCTTCAACATAATGAAATATAAACAGGAAATCATTTTACAGCCACATGAATGCATCTGCTGAAGAATTTCAAGAGACATCAAGCAGTCCACAAATAGTGTGCTACCTGCATGTTTCACACCACTAGAAGTCAACATCAGCAAGTGGATACATACTGAAAATTTGCAGCAATACATATAATGTCAGTGCTGTTCTGAAATTACCTTTCAGCTACTGCCAGTAATAGCGGGGCAGCTAAGCACAACAACTGTGCATTTTGCGATAAAAGCAACACATTTGGCACAGATGTAGGTTTATATGTTGTGAAAAGATATATAGTGTGACACTACTAATTCAGGGCCTGAGGGCCTTGGCAGACATTTTTCAAAATATAAGCACAAATAAGCGCTTAATATTCCAAAGTGTTGCAGAAAACTGATTTTATGACTCTTGGTGATTTCCAAGATGTGTTCAAGCTGATTAGTAAGATGTCAGAAGATCAAAGACATATTTTTGTTCCCTCTTTATTTTGTAAGGGTGCTTTTTGAAAGCTATTAACCTGAGAAATAAAACCTGACATAATAAAGCATGGGAATGGCCATCACAAACTCATATCATCATGTTTTATGCCCTGATACACTTTCACAATTTGTTTTAATTAATTAATTAATTAATTATTTTTTATTTCTTAGTAGCGACTAGAACAACTTTACACACACTCTTCATTAATCTTCAGGTTCCCAGATTTCAGATGATTTACACCACTTCTATGTGACATACAGTATACTGCTAACTTTTTATCTACACTTGAACATCCCCTGTCCCCTATCCCTCTAAAAAAAGAGTTCAGAATGGCAAGGGGTTAAGCTATGTGTTGTTATGAAGCTATGTGTTGTTATGAAGCTATGTGTTGTTATGCTTTTATTTAACCTATGTGTTGCTATAAAGCTATGTGTTACGTGTTTTTATGAAGCTATGGCTTTGTCCGAAATCGCATACTATGCACTACATACTCAATAGGTGTACTACCATTTTGTGTGAAAACACAGTAGTATGTATCTTTTCGGATTCACTTAGTAGTAATTTAGGTCATCACTTCCTGAGAGCCTCCTTGACGGTTGGACATGCGTAACCGTGGTAACCCATGCCAACCTCATGTGACCAAAACGGTTTGTGAGAATCGAAGTCTGAAGTAATTTACGATATATATTCCGCCTAGCAAAGTGAAATCTTTTACTTACAGTTAAATTGAAGCATTATTGATGTTACAGAGCTGTCCGTCCACGTGAACATGAACGTTGTCGTTATTTATGCTGCTGTAGTGTCCAGCGTTGCATACTGTAATATTTCACCGGACATAGTATGCAATTCTATCATGAAGGTAAGGGGGTGAACTTTGACCCTGAATTGACCATGCTCCTTTTATTTTGTTTTCACATTTTTCTCAGGTTAAAAGTTTTTAAAAAGCACCCTTAAAAAATAAAGAGGAAAAAAAAAACATGTCTGTAATCTTCTGACATCTGATCTAATCATCTTGAACACATCTTGGAAATTATCAAGACTCATAAAATCAGTTTTCTGCAACATTTAGCATCTATTTTTACAGCGCCCCAATATCTATAGCTTTTCAGGACATATAAACCTATGTCTCTGCCAAATATATTGCTTTAAGCGCAAAATGCACAATTGTTATGAATATTTCAGCTTAGCTGCGCTACAGAGAAGGAGAGAAGTGATCAAACCACTAGAGATTTTTTTTTCTTCATATTTATTTACTGGAAGAGAAAGTTGAAGAGAAATGGGAGAAAAGGGCGGCGGAGATGGGAAATAGCAGTAATAAGAAAAACAGAGTGGCACTAAGGATGATTACGGAGGAAGAGAAAGGTGTTCATAAGAAAGCAAAATGGTGCATGCAAGGAGGAAAACAGATGGAATATGATGGATATGTAGAAGGAGAGATACTGTAGAGATAGAGGTGCAAGGCATGAGGAAAGGAAAGAAGGAATGTGGCAGATGGTAAATGTAGCTGTAGCCCAAATGGCCTCTTGATGCTCCGTTACACACACACACACGCACACGTGCACACACACACACACAGGCATACGCACGCACACACACTCACAAAGTGTGGCAGGTCAGTATTCGGTCACAGCCAAAAGATTTCTCTGGCATCACTTACACCTGTACCATCTCCTGTGCACATGAAACTAACAACATACAGTACAAACAGGAGAATGAAACTTTTTGTACATTTGCATTTCCACAGAAACATTGAAATACACTATAAGTTAATGTTCCCACCGTTATTGGTCATTACCATGACAATTGTTTCTATGGTATCAGAGAAAATAATTACAGTAGCCTGCATCATGCAGGCGGAGTGATTCAGCAGAGCCAACAAGATACCGATATACAAAACCCATCACATTTGTCTCTGGTAACATCATCAGTCCAGTGTGAATTATAAAGGAAAGAAACAAAAGTCTTTTGAGTTGTATAGATGCCAGAGCTGCATGTTTAAAAATCTAATGTCTCAGCTATGGTTGATAAAACTGAGGATTTAAAGAAGCTTTGGTTTGGTTTAGGTCTTGTAAAGAAAGTATAGTTCTGATGAGGCAAAAGGAATAGAAGTGACTGAAAGATCAAACACTCAAATGCACTTTTAACCTGTGGCTGGTGGATTGACATTAGTGACTGAGAAAGTACCATCCTCCATCAAGGTGAAGGGTCTATTAACAGTTCAGTATTACTAGGAAATATACAGTGTTCTTATTGGATTATTCTGCAGCACACTATTTACATCCAATTGCATTTATCAGTACCAATGCAGGAAGTAGTATGTCCTGTGGAGGTGCAGGTAGTTATGCAACATGTCCAACTGAATCCTATCACATTTTGTTACATGGCTTTTAAAAAACAAAACATAACCATAATCTTTCCCTAACCGTAACATAACCAAATCATAGTTCCCATGCATGGATGTCATAGAACTGAATAATAATAACAAAAAAAAAAACAGAATTACTGTCTTGCGGTTGTATGCCATCACCAATCAATCAAGTTGTAGTTTACATTCATGTCTGTGCAAAATGTCATCACTTGATCATTTTAACCTATTAGACATTTGTGTGAAATTGCCATAATTAGCATGTGAATTCTTGAGATATTGCCAAAAATGTCTTTTGTGAAGTCACAAAGACCTTTGACCACCATCAAACGTTTGTGCCAAATTTCTTCAAATTTGGCACAAACGACCTTTGAACACCAAAATCCAATCAGGTCATCCTTGAGTTCAAGTGGACGTTTGTGCCAAATCTGAGGAAATTCCCTCCAGGTATTCATGAGATAATGAGATAATGAGATCATGTAAATGGTACGTACATACTTACGGACTGACAGACGAACAGACAACCTGAAATCATAATTCCTCCAGCCACGGCTGACGCTGGCATAAAAACATTGGCACTGAGCATTCAAAAATGTTGTCACTGGATGTAATTCAGGGTTTTGCAGAATTGACCAATAGCAACTTTATATCTGGTAATAGGTTTGAAGTAAATTAATATTTTAACGTATATTAATGTGTATAGTGGGAAATTAAAAACTGTAAATAATATCAAAAATAGCTTTATTCATTCATGTTCTGGCTTCTCCTGCTTTGCGGTAATTGTGGACATGTATGTCTTACCTGAAAGGTAGATTAGGCACAATCCACTTAAAAAAAAGTGGTCAAAAGTTCCATTATTAAAATGCATTAAAAAAAAATAGTCAGAATAGGTGCACTTTTAGATCTGTGTATAGAGGTAGGATTTCATGAGATTTAGGCAGCAGGGCTTCTTCAGAGCTTATGATCTTCATGATAAAAAAAAAAAAAAAATGTATTTCCTACTGAGTGTGTACTGGTATACTGAGGGTAAAAGCAATATCTTCAGCTGCAAAAAATAAATGGAGTCAATGGAAAGTCAGCCAGCACTTTTTCTCATTACCTGTGAAATAATCCGTCAGCATCAACTGACAAAAGCGATTACTGTCTTATAAGGCGAGGCAGACACGGAGCCTGGTGTGTATATTGTGAATTTTGACAGGACAGCAAACCTTGTGAATGGTGAAGTTTTATTCTAGTCGCTCTACAGAGAGAGGGAGAGAAAGAGAGAGATAGAAAGAGAGAGAGAGATAGAGAAACAGTGCCACTGTACAGAAGAGCTCCTGTGAAATTCACACAAAAAATATTGTTTTTACTCTTTATCATTTATAATTCTCCATGATGATGTATTCCAGTATGAATTTACAAGCGATGTATACAGGTGTCATTTCTAAATATATTCAAAATAGTTCCTTAAAAGTCTTTGAGGAAGTATTAGTTTAAAAAAAAGCTCTATTCTTACAGCAAACCATAAAGAAAGAGGTCTCGTATCTTTGGAGGGATAGCAGACTCAAAGTAGAGGGTTGCTTTTTTTCTTTTATCTTCTTTACAGTTGAAGTCCTGACTACACATGAAGGAGAGGGAAGAGAGAAGCAGAGCTGGTGATACAGTAATTCTCACCTGCCATTGGAGGAAGAGCAAGGATGTCCCGCCATACCGAACCAAGCCCTGACCCCTGACCCACGACCCCATTGGGCAGAACGTGGCCTGATAATGACCCGTCGGCCAATGAGGAAGTTGCACTAGAGTCAGGTCCTCGTCTTCTCCCCCAAAACAGCAGCAGCATCTTCATGTTTTAAACATAGATCATTTTTTTTCTCTCAAATATGTATATACTCACACCTGGTTACAACGCATTAGTGATCATAACATCATAACAAAAATAACAAACAAAAAAAATAAAGAAACATAAAACATTAAAATTGTTACATCTGGGGTTGCATGCCATCACCTCATTATTTATCATTAAATGTAATTAAAATACATTTTTGTCATTAAAAAGAGCAGGGTTGTCATCACAAGGGTGTGTCTGAGTGTGTGTGTGTGTGTGTGTGTGTTTTGTGTGGTGTGTGTGTGTGTGTGTTTGAACATAAAACAGCATCAGTTTACATGACAGTTCTGTAAAAGTAGAACAAACAGAACAAATCGTCATGAGTTCATAAAACGCGAGGGTGCCGTTTGATATTTTTTTTACATGTGCATATTGTTCACTTGTCAGCTCACGCAAGCAGCATGTGGAGATAAATATGATAATAATAATAAATATGCAGATAAGATGCAAAAAAAGACAAATGTTGCTCGTCAGTCAACATTGGGTAAGCTGATTTGGGAAGCAAGGAGAGGTTCACTGCAGTATTCCAAGAGTAGAAAAGGGCGATATGACCGTGGTTGTTAGAGATGGAGCTTCAATTCGAAACACTGGCTAATGCAGTCGGCTGCCATTAAAAAGCATGGAGAGAAAAGAGAGAGATTCCTGTTTGAGGGTAGCTTTTCAAAATTTGGACGTTCAAGGAACATCCTTCATTGTGTCAAGGGTGCACGCAACACACCCCTCACTGAGCGATCTAAGCCCTCTAACCGTCATCCCTCCTTCTCTTCCTCTTCTTCTCTCTTTACTTGGGTTGCATGAGTTCGGGCAAAGAGCCGAACTGGAAGACCTAGGACTGGTAAACATCAAAAGGAGAAAAGTTTGATTCTGCTTTGCGGCCGCTATAAATCTTGTTTTTCTTTTTTTTTTCTTTATAAATGTTTTTTTCTACAAAAAAAAAAAAAATCTGCGCCGCATCCTGTTCTGTTGCTACTGTTGAAGCTCCCCCAAAACGCACAGAATCATCCTGAGGTATTTTATTTGATACAATTTGGCTTTGTGAATCCAATCAATCAAGCAAATCAGTTAAGATGGTTACATGATTTTTTTTTTTTTTTCTTTTAACTGTACAATTTGTACAACATAATGCTACAAAAAAAAAGTGTTTTCGTGGGCACGCGTGGACATGGAAGAATGTGCATGTGCAAGTCTTTTTCTGCAAAGTGTTATCAAAAAGAACAAAGAAATGCATAAACAATCAGTTTAGGAACCAAAAGTTCTGGTTAAGACTTCAAGCTTACCCCGAGTTCTGCCATGCACACACCTTACACAACTTACTCCACACTAAGATGGATACATGATTGATGAGCACATAACAGTGGAGCCTAATAGGCTCCATCCCTCTCCATCTTGCACCGCCCACCCCATCCCACACCCCACCCAAACAACACTATGAAGGTAAACAAGGGATCCATCTCAAGTAGTCTTCAGATCCTCAAGAGCCCTGGTTGACAGTGGATCAACAGTAATTGATGATCAATAGTTGTTAACACAATCCCCAGTGATTAGATAGCACTGCTACTGCTGTACCTATCAACCAACCAAGGTTCCATTTTACAAAAAACAAAAGAAATAAAGTGAAGTACTTCTATAGTCATCCAACACTCAAGTGATGTGTCATGTTGATCGAGGAAGGGAAGTAGGAAGGAAGAAAGAAGGAAGGAATCGTCAGTGTTTTTTTTATAGCTAATACCCTGTTTCTCAGTGGCAGGGAGGTCAAAAGACAAAAACACATCAGCGCCCACCCCATCCCCGACTCAGACAAGGTGGTGGTGGTGGACACAGTTGTCATTTCATCTTTTTCTCACCCTTGTTTATATCCTCTTTGCTCTCTTCCCTTCCGCCATTTTCTCGCTCTTTTGCAGCAGGATGATGCTGATTTACACTGACTTACTAAGCACAAAGTTCAAGGATAAAGGTTTCGATTGTACAAGTATCCATCCACCATATCTCGCGAGACACAGTCCCTTTTCAAAAAACATGTAAAATACGTGTCTGAGAGTGTATTTTGTGTGTATTTTGTCTTCTCCGACACAGAAACAAATCAACACATGCAAAATAATCTACTACTCTTGATGGTATTTTTCAGAAAGCTATGCTTTTTTTAAAAGCAAATGTGGGAGAGAGGTTTTAAAACTAATGGCTATTGTGCTACCAAATAAGCAAACACTAAAATCCTACATAGGGGGATCCGGATGCCAGAATCCCTAATAAATCTTATAGTTTAATAGAATAAAAAAGCAATACTTTGCAATTATTTTTCTATGTGCAGAGCCATAAATGAAATGCCCATCAATTGCCTCAGGTTTCCCTGCTCGTGTGTCCTTCTATCAGTCATTTCGTCAGTTTGTCTTTTTTATCTGTCAGTCTGTAAACATTATTCATTGATAGCACCTACATTACTCTCAGCTTCTCATCACTATCATGTCCTTTAGCATGGGCTTAACATACAAAACCAAATTCTGACCAAGCACACCGATAGCTTACTGCCAAAAACTACTGGAGGCTCCTCTCTGTGCCATTTAGCCGCCCATCTCCTTTCTCCCTCTCTCTCCTCTTGCACTGCCAGGTGTCTCGGTGGCCATATTTGTCAGAGTAACAAGCAGCAGACCGTTGGACTAGCTCACTGTGACGCCTCTACCCTCCTGGGACGCCTCCATGTCTGGCCGCGACATCAAACGTGCCCATCTGGTCTCTCTGTCAGGCCTGTTCTCCTCAACTAGCGAGCCGCAAGCTTGACAGTGGAGGTGGAAAGGAAAAAGGGGGAAAGGAGGAGGGGTTTTCTCCTCTCTCTCTCTCCCTCTAATTCCCCTCTCATATAATTTCTACCATCCACCTCTCCACTTCCTCACACATTTCGATCACAAATCAACTGCCTCCTTCTCAACAACGCCTGTAGGAGTCCTCCTTTACTGTAACTAAGGCCTTCTCTGTCCCACTAATGGGACTATGCCATTTCCTAAACCTTTTGAAAACCTACGGGGTTAATGATTCCCCTCTCCTTTACACCAGGATACCTTATGGCAGCGTGCTGGCCATGCAGCCAACTCATTGGTACATGGCAGAGGATGGACAAAAATGGTGATATCATCTGCAAAGAGAGTAGTAGTAGTAGTAGTACCGTCATACCCAAGTGGGCACGAGTTCTTTTGGATTACAATGTCGAAGAGAAGAAGAAAAATGTGGCTATGGCATCCCTTGGTGGATAACATAGTTGATAAATTATAATACAAACCCAGAGAGCAGTAAGGAGGAGAGAACACATTATTTCTTATGTCAACTAAACATCTGACTCCAGACTGGGGATTTTTTTATACACCCGTCTATTGCTGAACTGGGCTGAGTTTAGGACGCCACGTGGGGCCGGGTATGCACTAGTCTTATTGGCTGAGTAAGGCATCACATGCTCTTTATTGTACATGTCATTGGCTATCCGCCCGTCCCGTGAGCAGTATGAAGTGGTGGACTTAACGGAAGAGCGGAGATTGTTCGCATCGTTGCGTGTTTTGATGGGGGGCGCTCCGACGACCGCTGCAGGCGAGGCCACCGCCAGCTGTTTGTAAATATCAGAGGAGCTACGCCCATGGACCAGTCTGCTGCTGGTGTCATCCCTCAGCGAGTGGCTGAGGAAAGGGTTATCCGAGCCATGGGCCGGGTACAGGGACTTGCTCCTCTTGCTCTCCTCCAGGTTGTGGTTAAACAGCATCGATTTGGATCCGGTGCCAAACAGTCTGCCGGAGTAGGGACGCATGCCGAAGAGGTTCGCGTAGTGCGAGTCAGATGCGGAGTCCAAGAAGCGATCCTTCTCCTTGAGGCTGACGCTGCGCGCCGGTCGGCCCAGATCTACATCCTTGGGCTTTTCTAGCATGATGTTGTCAAAGGAGTGCTGCCGACTCAGCCTCAAGCGGTTTCTCTTTTGAACATGCGGCCCATCTGTCTGTGGCCAATACAGACCAAACATTTCGTCTGGTTGCTGCTGCTGTTGGTGGTGCATGGTGGGACTGACCAAGGGGTCTGCAAGGAGCTGGTCCTCACTAATGTCATACAGGTTGGCTGTGTGGAGGCATGCTTCACACCGATTATAGGGTGAGCGTGTGGCAGAAGCTGCAGCAGGTACAGCAGGAGTGTACGGCCCTCCTGGTGGGTAGGCAGCGGGCACTTTGGACAAGCAGGAACGGCAGTGTGTCTGTTTGTAGCGATCAATGGTTTCATGTGGGGACATGACAATGTTTTTTTCTTTCATGCTGTAGTGTTTAGAGTAAGCTGGGTCTGGTAGAAGATCTGAGTCGGTGTGATGCAAAGGCGAGGAGTTCAGATGAATGATGGGCTGCTCACACTTAGACCGATAGTTGTCACTGTGGTCGGAGTAAATCTCGGGATAATCCAAATCGTCTGCGGCGAGGCCGCGGCTCTCGCGGTAGTGAATGGGGTCTGAGTGCAGGCTCAGCTCTCGGTCTGAGTCGATAGTGTAAATTTTCTCTCCTCCTCCTCCTCTCCCGGTTTGGTTGGGTACACCGGTGACCTGCTTAGTTTTTAAGTAGGACAGCTCCACCTCACTGCAGTCCCTTGGGTATTTTGACGTCACAGATCTTTTTTTTAAGTTGTCCTTGGGCTTCAGGTGCTTGTTGTTTTCTGGGTCCTTGTAGGAGGCCGCCCTGCTGGAACAGTCGGAGATGTCAGAGTGGGCCGCGTCCTCGGGGAGGTAGCGCTGCGTCTTCATCGACATTCGTGGGTCTGGCATCAGCATGTCGGGCATCGGAGGGGGTCCAGGAGGCACCGAACGAAGCGTGTCCACTGACTTCTTCCACAGGGTCCGGGGCGGCTTGGCGTTGGACTGGACTGAGTCGGCACTCACTGCAACCTCAACGGTGTTGGGATTGGCATCGTTCAGGGTCAGAGGATGCTGGCCTCCCTGGAAGATGTAGTTGTTCAGGTGGTCTTTGTGGCGGTTAGCAAGATAAGACTGCAGGTCACCGGTGTCCCCGTAGATCATATCTTTGGGAGCATAGCTTCGGTTGTCAGCATAGATGAAGTTGCCCTTCTCTGCCATCATGTCCATGATCATGGGACCAGCTGAGTGCATGAACTCCCGTTTGGGCGAGTTCATGTGGGAGCCACCCAGGTTAGACATGTTAGTCATGTGTTTGGCTGATTTAATGAGCTTAAGCATTTTGTCCTGGGGGCTAAAGTCCAGATCTGACTTTTTCTTCATGTCAATGTGGACTCCATGGATGCAACTCCAGATTCCCTGCATGGTGACATATGGATGGCCAAGTGGAATGGAGAAGGGGAAGTCAAATATGAAATGAGGAAGGGTAACCGGACAAAAAAAATGATGGAAAGGCATAAAATGGAAGAGAGGGAGAATAGAACGTAAAGATGGATTGAGAGAGAAATGGAGAGAGACAAACAAAATAATTATTGCTTATCTCTGCTTAACTCTGGCCAAACATATTTGTAGTCTGTATGTTTTATTGAATTTATTAAATTGGTCTTTTATCACCATGAACACAAACTTGAAACATTATTAAATTAGGCTTTCTTTCATTTCCTCTGAAACATTGTTCAGTTTATAAAGAAAATCAAACTGCGCAACTCAGTAAAGATGTGAATTTGCTGTGTTTAAGATATGAATCTTCTAAACGACCATGTATGATTGATATAAGAGGATGGTGCAGTAAAAACAACATAATCCATTCTTAAGTAAAAAGGATTCAAAATGAATCATAAACACAAACACCAAGACGACAAAAAACACCCCCAGAATGTTGCTCAAAAATGAACCCAACCAGGCTAAATGCAGTCTCTCTAGCCCCACCAGTATTCTAAAGAGGACAGGATGCAATGCTCCATCGATTTAGCAGTACAATTGTTGGCAAAGGTGTACCAGTGTCTTACAGTTAGTAGAACTCATCCAAACAAAATAACCTGAATCAACAATGATCTGAAAACATGACATACTGATTACAATACAGTATCTCTCAGCTCTATGCCCCAAGCCTCCCTCAGACGCACTCCAGGCGTGACATTTTTTGAGAGGAAACAAGATAAATTAGCATCACTACAACTGTGAGGGAGGCTAATAAAGCCAGTCTTTTTATTTGGACTAACAGCCAAACAAGAGCTGCCAACATACGTAACACCTAACAGTAATAACACAGAGCTCTCATTTGACGGTTCAAAGAACAAAGGCAATTTTTTCCCTAACCATTTCCCTGCTCACAAATACATTCTTAAAAAGCGTTCATCACGGTAACAAATTCAAAGTGCTTTTTGGTTCAGCACACATTTTGTGAAGCTTATCAACACAATGTAGGCCATTAAGGATGTCTTTAGCCCTAAATCACTCTTGAGAATGGCTCTGAAATCAAGCACTTCACTTTATCTTCTCTAAAAGTTTTCGTCTCCTCGCTACCCCCCTCTGTTAACTTTGAAAACAGAGTCAGCCTCAAAAATAGTGCAGAGACACTGCAGTGCTTTTAGGGATGCACGTCCATGTCTTCTGTTCTCACACACAACAAGGGAGAATGCTGACCTTTCAGAACAGAATGAGAGAGAATAGATTGATTTAGCGTGGGCTGCCGTGATTTCACCCAAAAACATGCTGCAATTAGGATCTATTTTTGTCGATATGCAGGGCTGCCTCGTGATCCCCCCTCCCGTCTACATCCCCATCCTCCTTTGTGCAGCCCTCCCCCCCTTGCTTCACTCAGTTTCTTAGTTTAATAGTAGCTCTCTTCCTCTGAATTTCTGTGTGCTCGTGTTCATACTTGCTCTGCTCTCTTGTAACGCTGATAGAAAAATAGGACCATGATAGGCCTGACTGACCCCAATAATGCAGCATTAACCCCCAGTATAGTTGCAGAGCGTCGTTCCACCTTATAGCCTTGAACACGACCACTGTTAACCCAGTCAGACCACCCCAGGCCCAGATATTCACACAGCCACAAACTCGCATATGTACACACTCAATGGCCTGTTTCTGTGAGTTGATTATTGGGTCAAATTTAAGACCGTTGTTTTGATTAAAAACTAAATTCTGTGTAAAGCTGTAGCAGGTTTCTTGTTCTCCCAAGCCCCAAAAACACCTTCTATAAATAAGCCAGTCCTTACCCGACTGATGGAGAAAAGAAGTCCGGGCGTGCCGGTGCAGACCCCAGTGAAGCAGTATCGAAGCCTCCAGTAGAAGAGATGCTCAGAGACAAAGGTGATGAGGGAGAGCCCCATGGCCGTGGCCAGCATGTAGAAGACCCCAGCCATGTTGTCCACATCTAGCTGACTGGACATCACCTCATTCTTCTCATTGTGGCAAATTCCTGTCAGCCACTGGGCTTCCAGTTCCTCCATCTCACCTGAAAAGGAGAAGAACAGAGAGAGGCTCAAATCCTTTACTGAACAGCTCATTGGGGTTTGAGAAAGCCTCAACTGGTGGGCAACCACCGGGTCTGAGAAGTGAAGCAAATTTGGAAGTGCCTTAAACTGGCATTCTTTCTAACAGCCAGCAGGGGGCGACTCCTCTGATTGCAAAAAGAAGTCTGATTGTATAGAAGTCTATGAGAAAATGAGCCTACTTCTCACTTGATTTATTACCTCAGTAAACATTGTAAACATGAGTTTATGGTCTCAATCGCTAGTTTCAAGTCTTCTTCAATACAGCATGATGTTCATTTAGTAAATTATGGTCCCATTTAGAGTAAAATAGACCATAAAGCAGGGTATGCTTTAAGGCGTGGCTACCTTGTGATTGACATGTCGCTACCACGGCGTTGTCCGGTCTGGGAGTTGTCCTTGTTTTCTTCTTACAACTGTGGCTCTTTCAAAGTGGGATTTCAGTTCATGAAAGTTAATTATAACCTTTTTGGTCGCCTGAAAATGTCTTATTCAGAGTTAATTATAACCTTTTTGGTCGCCTGAAAATGTCTTATTCAGAGTTCGGTTGTACGTAGCTCCACCCTCTCATGTCACTTCTAATTCTAAAATACCAAGATGGTGACGGCCAAAATGCCAAACTAGAAGGGCTTCAAAATGGCAGTCCACAAACTAATGGGTGACATCACAGTGACTAAATCCACTTCTTATATACAGTCTATGGCTTGAGCCAATTAAATTTGAATGGTAGACATACAGTATGTTTATACTCTGATACTACATTATATGAGAGATAGATTTACATTTAGAATAACTTAGTTACTGTGTTTGTACATAAAAACACCCTGTAAACGCAGATGTGTACTTGCATTTCAAAATTTTTATTTGTTTTAAAGTTACTATGAGGAACTTTCCTATTGTGTTGATTTTGGCGGTCCCTGTGGACAGAAGCGGTAGTGTTTCCAAGCACCAGAGTCCCTTTACAGAAAGAAATAGCCAATCTTCTCACTGATGGTCTTGTTTACTAATGTAAGTCATAGGCATCAGCATTCAATTTAGAATGTTTCATAACCAGTTAAAAGTACCTTCAAGTAACTTTAAATAAATTAATGATAAATGGTGATATCATCTGCAAAGAGAGTTATAATTAGCATTATTTTAAAAGCAGATGCAAGGTACTATATGGTATTCTAAATTGTATTTCAGTGTAGTTTTTGACCCCAAAAAAGAATAATGCCTGTTGAGATTTTTCATTTGTATTTGCACTAAAATCTCATAATAGTGAGATTTAAAGATACTTGACTGTGGCAAATATTTTGTCTGCTTTTGGGTGAATTCAGTTTTGATATATCTGTGTTAGGCTATAAAGGTTGAATGCCAATATATTTCTTGAATTGTTTGGTTTTTCAGGTTGTTGTTTAAAATAAATATCTTTGGGCATCACCAGCCACTGGACAATGTTGCCTGATAGGGCAAAGAGATTGTTTCTTTAGTGTTAATGAAAGAAAGGTAGAAAGCAACAAAGACCTTATCTTTTCTCATCCCTCACTCTGTGTTCCCTTCCCTCAGTATCCCCCCCACCTCTTCCCTCCCTCTCTGGCTTCCTCTGTGACATTTGGCGCGTGGCTAATCCAATCTGTGTCATTCAGGGCTGGATAACTAAGGCTGCTAGTGGGGGAAGACAAATATCATGGTGGTGTTCAGCTAGATGTCTTGAGGGTGCAGACTCACTAAGACATCATTAAACCTTTTGGACAATTGAAGAGAATTTGTCTCCTGTTAGATTCGCAAATACACTAATAGATGTAGCCACGGTGCATATTTTTTAATATGACAGTATGATATGCTTGGAATTAGCAGCCAAAGAGAATGAAGATAAATGAGGTATTTTGGTATCAACAGGTCATTTTGTTTTGTTTTTTAAATCGATTGCATTCAAGGGGAAAGCTTTGGGGAGTGTCTGCACTGTTGCTCTGACTCCGGGGCTAAGTATTGCTGAAATTCAAATTTTGTTCTCTTTCCAGCAGTCAGACGGCTCAAGAAATAGTCTGGTGACCAGTCGGTTGGAACACAGGAACACAAGTCTCTACACGTTTTATGTACACTTTCAGGGCTTTTACAAATGTTTGAACTTGAAGTATCTAGGACTAGGAAGAAAAAAAAGCCTTTAGTTCAAGATGTTTGAGTGCAGTAACACAACTTTTTGCAATTCTGTCTTCTCCATTACATTATTAAGAACCACAAACACGAAATCCATTCCAGTTCAGGACATTCGCTTAATGTGAAAGTTTCTTCAGAGTGCTTATCTGCAGTTTGAAATAACTCTACCTCATGAATGGTCGAGCACAAATAGTTCCAGACCCTGACTGGATGATATTTAGGTCTAACAGATGACAATCTTTCTACACTGTCAAAGCGTATGAATTTGGACTATTGCTGCCGCTCCAGGATGGGTACATTTGATCAGGATTGTACTGTCTGAAACTAGGATTAAACTAGTAGTAAAAGCACAAATTTGGTACATTTCCACACTATTGTCAGACAGGTATTATATGTTTATTTTATAATTTCTTTTAACCCTTAAAGGACAAATATCATGAAAAAATCACTTTTTCAGTGCTTGTGCAAACATTTGGGTATCTGGAGTAGCTACCAACCCACAGACTGTGAAATAAGACAACCCAGTTATATCTAGCTCAGAAAACATGTGATTCAACAACACATTCAGATTTGGCTCCCATCCTATGTCACATGCCGGCTCATTAGAATACAGTATACCACCCACAGCTTGGGAACTGCCTTTGCAAAGGTGAACCGTATTTGTCTCACAGGCAAATCAGAGCAGACTGGGCTTTTTCGGGAGGGAGGCTTAAAGAGACAGGCTCTAAAGGCCAAGACACACCAAACCGACATCAACGAACTAGCGGCAATGAAGGCCGACTGTTGTGTCGCTTCACATTGCCTATGTCTTGGCCAACAAGTTGCACTTCAACACAGTGAAAAGACTGCAGCCAACGGCCAGTTAGCACGTACCGTACGTTTTGCACCTGTGCGAGATGTAATAACTCTCAATACCAGCAGGTCGCGGTAGTCTGTATTCGTCATTTAAAAAGGGAAACCGGAAGACCGAGAACGACCATTTTCACACCACTCTCACTCACAACTTAGCTTCATTCCAGATGGCCATGTCGCTGTGAAAATATCCGTGTATTGGAGTGATCAGATGAGATGAAGATGAAAAATTAGAAGAGCCTTCTGTGTGTGCCCTCTTGACTTTACTCATTGGCCTGCTTTCCTCACTTCCGTATCTCTTCTCGTGCACTGATTCGCTTAAGCTGATCAGCCAATCAGACGGATTTCTCTTACCGATGAGCTCCACATTGATCAACATTCTGAATCGTCCAAAAAAACTCCAAAACGGGCAAACTAGAGCTGCAAAAACTAGGCCGACAGGCTTAGTGCATCAGGGCCTTAAAATGGAGTGTTTCAGACAGAAGGTGAATACAGTTATACTCAGACAGACAGTATGAGAAAATGAATATGTTTTGTGAACATTAAAGCATGTAAAGATGTTCTAGTAGAAAGCCAAAATACAAGTATGAACCTGGAAATGAGCATGATATGTCCCCTTTAAAGAAGAGGTATGACCTGCAGTTGCCTTAGCCATCTCTGTGCCAGACTGTGTGTTTCCAGACAGACTGTTTTGTCTTTGTCTGTCTGTTTGTTCTTCACCTTCTTCCACTCTACCCTGAACATATCTTCTCTCTGTCCGTGAAAAGCCATATGCTCTCCACCCACATTGTGTCTATCTGATCAAGTGGCATCTGCCAAGACACAGTCACTGTCATCTATCAAGGAACTGCCCTCCTCTCACTCCCCATCTCTCTCTCTCTCTCTCTCTCTCTACCTGATACACAGTCTTTCCTTGTCTTCCTCTCATCCCGTGATCCCTGCCTCCAGTCTTTCCTTGTTCCTCTCGTCCTGTGCTCCCTGCCTCCAGTCTTTCCTTGTATTCCTCTTGTCCCCGTGCTCCCTGCCCCGTCCTCTCTTTGACCTCTCCATCACACAAGCGCACTGTCTCTGTTTGTCTGTCTCTCTCATCACGTAGTTTGTCCATCCATCCGTTTCCTCCCTCTCTTCCTCTGTCACACAATTTCTTTGCAGTTTTTTTTATCTCCTTATCCCCCTCTCACTTACCTCTTTTTCCCTTTATGACTTTATCTCTCTCTTTTTTTTTTACAACAATGCCGAAGGTATTAGCATGGTACAAAGACGATACAGATTTCAAACACCCTCAGCGCATACTTGCATCGAATGACTTTGCTAAAAAAAAGCGTAAAAAAATTGGATGGGATTATTAATGGAGAGAAGAAAACTAAGCAAAACTAAAAAACACTGAACCAGATGTTTTTCAAAAATCCTCCAGCCGTGAAATATGATGGAGTGTGGCCCGTGTGCTCTGCGGCCCTGATAAGATTTGGTTAGAGAGGATTATTGTGACACCAATGTTCATTTAATCAACTTCAGTGCACTTAATGTGAGTGGCTGTGAACACTTGCATCAGCAAAATGCTTTCGATGTAAAATGTAAATGAATCTGTCACTAAAAGCTCGAGCCGTCTCACTTTCGCTCTGTTTTGCAGTTGGAAATTGTTTATGTAAGAACTTCTGAAGCTACTGTAATAAAGGAATGTGGTGATTCAGATAGAGTAATGCTTACACACACACACACACACACCGACACACACACACACACACACAACACAGAGATCTGGTGCTGCAGAGAGGAATATATTAGAATAACTTACACACTCTGCCCTCTGTTTAGAGCAGCCTTTTGTGTCCAGAATAACATCAAAGGACTATTTATACTTCACTGCTTTCCCTTTGTGCTGTCAGCAGACAAGCCAGTAGAGATGAGTGTGTATGTGTGTATGTGTGTGTGCATGAATTACAATTCTGGCAAAGGAACAATGTAACCTTTTGCCAGCATGGATGGTGTCGTGCACTTTGAGTTTGTGTATGAGAACGCCGCGCGAGTGTGTTTCTCACCATCTCCGATGATGGCCAGGATAGCCAGATCCACCTGTCGTTTCCAGTAGGAGCCCTTCTGCAGAGCGATGCCGTAGCCGGTGGTAGCGAAGATGTACCTGAACGCATCCAAACGCACACACACGCACACAGAAAACACATATTTTAACCTTTAAACAAACATTCTCACCTTTATTCCTCCAGATGGTGTCACTGTGATTAAAAAATATCTTTAGGGAGATACCTCATGCATAGTGATTCATATAAATGTCATGAAGGGGGAAATTTAGGTCATAATTAATATCACTAAAACAAAAATGTTTGGTTGGGGCCCAAAGTGTGCCCCCCAAAGGGTAGGTTTGCATTTTCTTAAGTCTGTATTATAACAATACTGCCCCGTATGTACATCGAAACACTGTTGGCCGCTTAATCATCCCTTCGCTTCATACTGGCCTTGAAGAGGTCCCCTCTTAAAGTACTTCAGTGCTCAGTTGCTTTAAAAATGGATCTCTTGGCAGCCAGTGTGGAGAAGAGGAACAATTGACAATGACCAATTATACTTACAATGTGCATATGGGCACGTGGGTGTTGTTTTAAGACAGACTTAAAAAAAAAAATACCTACCCATCCATTAAATGATCTTTCTTTTTTTCATGCAATTACAATCCATGTGTCTCATATTTACCTGCTTTTTACTGTGCAATGAATGCTGCCTATTCTTTCTAAATCAAATGTTATGCTCATTAAAACATACAGTATTTAGTGAATTTGAATGTCAATCAAACTTATGTGGTCACATAAATGCTCTCTGGCACCTGAAAGCAGTGGTCTTGAGACCAGTGGACCTGGAGTCTCCGCTGGTTTCTGGGCAACAGGTCCAGACCAAGGAATAGTTTGGCACATTACCCTCCGTAAAAAAAAACGCTGGTTTGTTGTTTTTACTCATCGTTTTTAAAGGTGCAGTGTGTAGCATCTGGCGGCATCTAGCGGTGAGGTTGTAGATTGAAACCTTTCCCGTGTGCCAAACGTGTAGGAGAACTATGGTTGTCGACGTGAAAATGTGAATGGCCCTATCTAGAGCCAGTTGTTGTAAGGGTAGTGTGGGTGATTTGGTGAAGTTGGAAGTGAGTGGTGAAGTGAGAGAGAGAGAGAGAGAGAGAGAGAGAGAGAGAGAGTGGTGGCGAATGTGTGTGAGCGAACAAGTGAGTTAGTTTAGCTCTGAGAATATCAAGTGAATGAAAGTTGGATTATGTACATAAATAAATGCTGCAGCTCCACAAGACCAACAGAGGTTTTATGTGTTTTTTTTCCCCGGCGACTGAGTGGAGTGACGGGGGATAACTCCGTAGGGAGTAACGTTATCAACTCCGGTCTAAGCAGGACAAGTTAACAGAGTGGTTTGTCCGTTCTGGGCTACTGTAGGAACATGGCGACCGGCTCTGTGAAGAGGACCCGCTACCTATGTAGATATAAACAGCTCATTTTAAGGTTACAAAACAATTCTTATTTTCAGATGATTATACACTAAAGAATTCATACTTATTAATACAAATGAGTTAAAATGATAATACGTATTATTATTATTGTAAAGGAGGGGTTTACCTAAGCCTATATTATAATGGCCCAGGGGACCAACAGCGACAGATCTACCAACCAATCACAGGTGATTTTTCTTGATGGTTGTTTCATCTAATGCCGGAGCCAGGGAGGTTCTAGCCAGGTAATTTCACTGCTATTCACATGCTAATTACAGTTAGGGCAGATCTGGCCTCCACCACCCCTCCCAATTTATGGCACAGGCAAATGCGGAGTTCACAGCCTGTAAACTGCCGTTAACTTTCGGGAATTATTGAAGTTTACGGGCGTTCACAGTGCTGAAAATCTTTTTTTTTTCATGCAGTGATATTCTATTTTTTTTCCCAGTAGATGCCCCTAAATGTTACAGCTGTTCCTTTAAACAAACGAGATACAACGTGTGAATTAGGGATTTTGGATTATTTTGTTACCTTCTGACAGAGGCAGGCTAGCCGTTTCCCCTTGTTTTCAGCCTTTGTGCTAAGCTAAGTTAGCCAGCTGCCGGTGGTAGCTTCATACTTACTGTACCAGACATGAAGGTGGCCGATCTTCTCATCTGACTCTCAGCAAGAAAGCGATTAAGCGTATTTCCCAAAAATCTCCAACTTTTACTTTTCACTTTTTTTTATGTGTGAGAGCACAGAACTTAATAAATAAGCAATTTCAGAATCCATGCAGCTTGTATTAACATATATATATGTGCATTACAAGCATAAACAAACCCTTTAAGCAACTTTACACAATGGTTTGGACCAAAGAATGGCAGGAGCAGACCATGACGTGAAGACAATCCACACTTAAAAAGTGTCTTTTTTAAAAGAATTAAAGCTTTGGTTACCCGCTGCCAATGGTCACCAGCTTACATCCCTCATCTCTGCCGGCCATGTAGTTCAACACTGCAGCATCGTATATGAATGCGTCCAGTTTCCTGCAAAGGAGGAGAAAAAAGAACCGAGGAAAGAGACAGAAGAAAACAGACAGAGGGAGGGGATGAAGATGCATGAGGGGGTTTCAATTTTTTTTTTTTTTTTTTTTAAAAGAGAGTGAGTGAGAAGTGCACAGGAGGAGACAGAGAGCAGAAGATGGGCTTATTTTTCAGAATGTGTTGTTTGCGGATCAATTCTAAAGTGTTAAATCATCTCCAATAGGGCGGCAATCCAAGCGTAACCAAACACACAGAGGACACAGCGGGGAGTGGCTGCGGTTCAATACAGCACGCTTCATTGATGATAGGACCTTGGAGGCACATGGACGACCTAAACAAACTTTAGACAGACACAAACATTTACACTGTCTCTCTCTCTCTCTGCCTTCGTCCACACACAAACACACACACATAAATAAGCAGGTTGCGAAAGCGGAACGTACAAACTCAAAAAGATCCCAGACTCGGACTGACATTTTCAATGTAACTGATGCCATCACTAACCGCTGCACTCTCGCTCTCTCTGTGCCCGCTCACACACACACTTACACACATTACAGATACACACAGAGAGCCCTGCTAATAGTGCAGTGACTGGCTGGCATTTACTGAATGTCAGATCCAGCCCTCTAACGGAGGCTCACAGCCGATAGTTCAGCTGTGTAATTAGCTTAACCCAGCACTGGCTCCATCCACACGCAGGCTGTGTGTCCAAACATGTCGGAAACCAGGCGTATGTGTGTGTGTGTGTGTGTGTGTGTGTGAGTACACTTCAGTATGAGTGTGATTGTGCACACGTGGCTGCGCACTGGTGAGCATGGATTTGTGCGCGTATGTTTGTAGACGCGAGCCAGACATACTGTGGCTCTAATGGCTTGGAGAGGGATTCAGCCATCACAATCTGTCACACCGTTATTTGGGTGAATAAAAATGTTGCAGCACAGATTTTCTCGCCACTTTTCCATCTATACCTTTGAGTGTAATCTCTAACATGGCAAAATGACCATTGAGTGGGACTCTGAATCTTATTTTCCAGGGGGGAACTCTGCGGCGCAGTACATCCAACAACCTGTGAGTTGAACTCCTGCACAAATAGCATCTGGTCCCCAAAGAAAACATTTTAACAGAACTAGAAATCCTAATTCAAAATTACTTCAAAATTTGTGAAATGTTTTCATGGCGCGACATTTTTCCCACATAGAAGCTTTTGTGGAGTCGCAGGTTTTACCATAGCATTCAGTGCGTACAATCATATTTTTCAAACCCTAAACACCCTCAAAAAGAGAAAGACTATTTTATGTCTAATATGCGGGTTCACTTAAAGGGATAGTTCAGGTGTTTTTGAAGTGGGGTTGTATGAGGTACTTAAGTACATCAGTAGATGACGGTCAGCACGCTCCCAGTTTGGAGAAGCAGTTACCGCGCAGCACCAAAGCAATGTACTGCTGTGGACGTGGACGGCAGCAAAACATATTTTAGCCACCTAAAAGAAAGGCTCAACTAATAGGCGAGATTGGAGCAAATATGATTTCAAAAAATTTATTTTTATAAAACGGTCGCTCTATGGTGACAGTAGTACATGAAGCAGGTAACCTGAAAAAAAATCATGTTCCTCTGTGTTCTCCGGTGCTCCTAACCGGCATCTACAAGATTTTACAGACCGGAGAAAACCAGGCGGTTAAGAGCTGATCTGAGGTCTGCTGTTCAGCTGTCAATCACTCGCAAACACCAACCAAACGGTCAAACTAGGCGGCGCTGATCAAATATGAATCAATATTATTTTACGTTAATGCCTATTTCTTGGCTCAAATGTTTTCAGAATCATCTCATAGTGCACGGTTTATCTGTAAAATGAGAAAGTTTGTGACGCCGCCATTATTGTGAAATCTGGTGAAGGAACGCCAAGTTCCGGTCACATTACCGGAGCACAGCCAATAGGAACTGATCTGTGATTGGTCAAAGTCTCCCATCATGGGCTAGATTTTCTAAAGCCTGAAAACAGAGCCATGAGGAGGTGCAGAAGTCTAGTTACCTCTCAGAACACTTGAATTACAATATGCTGAAAGGTTATTATGGAATTTTTGCCCATTGACGCCAAAAATATACTGCCTACTGCCACTTTAAGTGTACACTATATTTAGAATACTTTCACCGTTTTAGCTTGCCATCCCTTTAAAAACATGCAAGACTATCTTCAGAATGACAAACAGTGCTGCGTCACAAAACGTCAAGGGGCTGGGTCGGTGAGAGAGATAATGAAATACAAACAGTTCAGGTTGAATGGGATGCCAAGACTCTTCACATTGAATATAATGGAAACACTGGAAAGGTACCAACAATAACTTCTCTGCTCTTCTGTATTTGCATATTCAAAAATTTGAATCTGTACAGCATACGATACAAGGCACAAGGTATTCTACCTGCAGTGTGCTTTGGCATGTGTGTGACTTGTCAATGGGAGTGTGTGATGCTTTTTTTTTTGCCAGACAACCATGCACTTTTCTGCCAGTGGCCTTTGTATTGTGTTCCCCGCTGTGCCGACACAGTGGTCTCATTGAAAATGAATGAAGATGTTGTGTTTCCCTTGCAGCTGGCGTGTCAGTTTGGGCACTATACACCCTGTTGGCATTATGCAATGTTTTTGGAACAGGTATGAATGCATCAATATTAATACATATTTGTCATTAATTCATTTTTATAAAATATTCTGAACTTTGCTGGTTGCTGTGAGTTATTTAGGTCCCCCGAAATGTATTCAAATCAAATCAATTCAACTCCCCCAGCGCGTATAGTTTTGGTTCTTGTGGCTGTAACAGATTTGGCGTGTAAAGCCTGTCAGCATTATGTGTGATCACAGCTAATCCAGCCATCGAGCCTCCAACAGCTGAACGCCGCAGTGTTGCTCATCTGCTAATACCACAGAATAGAATTATCAATGAGGGTATTACAGGCTGCACACACCTGCAGCTCACTGTGTGTGTGTACAGATGCACATGAACGGATGTGTTTTTAATTCTAAGCATTTTTCTTGTCATATTAGTTCACCCAGGTATGCATATTTGTGTATGTGTGTGTGTGTGTGTGTGTTTACCTCTGTGCTGTATGTTAATACAACAACACAGGCGAGTGCGACCGAGAGTATTATAGATGCAGGAGTTGTTTAACCTGTCTTTGCGTGTTAACATCCAGTTTACTTATGACTTATGGATGAGGAAGACATATCTGCATAAAAATCATGGATCATGAATTACATCCTCATATTTGTTGCATTTGTATTCTTCAGTTTTTCCCCCCTCTCTCCTCTCTCTCTCTCTCTCTCTCTCTCTGCGAGGCAGACCGTCCTTCAAGATGAGAACTCTGATTGGATCCCACCCCATAGTCATTAACCAATCAGAAGAAACTTCTTGTCGTATCACCTCATCAACCTTTTGTCCTTTACCGGGCACTTTCCACCATCCTTCCTTGCCATCTCTCCATTCCTTAATGCCTCTTCCTCCCCCTCCTCCTTTCCTGTCCCCTATACCTTCATCTCCCTTCCCCTTCCCTCCTCTCCTCTACTCTTTCCCTCAATTTCCCCTTCTTCCCTTTTCCGTTGCCCTTCCTTTTTCATTCCATTACCGCTTTCTTCTTCTCTCGTCTCTTGGCCCTTTCCTCCTGTCCTCCACACTTCCTTCATTTCCTCCAATCAGGCATTTTGCCCTTGGCCTCCTACCCCGCCCCTTTTCCGCTTATTCCCATGTGATGCTGTGATGAGAGTCACCCCTCTGCCTCTTCTCCTCCCTTTCCCTTTCACTGCCTTTCCCTCCACTTTTCTATCCATCCAACCCCAAATGATTCCACTCTTTCAGTCTGTCCTTGGCGATAAGCTACCCCTCCCCTCCCTTTCTCTCACACACACACACACACATAATATGGAAGTATATTGACGACAAAAGACCTAAGAGAGCACAAAATAAATTCTTTGCGCTACTCAGTCTGCAAGTCGACATTTGAGAGAGCACTGACACAGATTTATAAGAACAGAATCAGATCTGGGAGTGCAATCCTCATCATGCACAGTCTCAATTTTCTCCAGCTGTTTCGGCTGCTTTATGGGCACTTTAGATCACAAGAGGTCGCTTATCAACCAATTTTGACTGGCAAGGACATCCAGATGTCAGGGTCATGTCTTTTTCAAGGTTAAAGTCTGCACAAAGAAAAAAAGCCTGCGAATAAAAGAAAAAAAAGCTTTTGAATATATTGCTCCTCTATAAAGACTGATTGGCGACTCAGGGACAAGATTTGATTTACACATTTAATGCTAATATGCCTTATCGTTTAGCGTCCAATTCCAATTATTGAGGGCATGTGGATCATAGACTGTATATAAGAAGAGAACATAGTCACTGTGAGGTCACACATTGGTTTGTGGTCTTTTTGAACCCTCAAGTTCAGCGTTTTGACCATCGCCATCTCGGTTTTTTGCAACCAAAAGTCACACGAGAGGGCAGAGCTAAGTACAACCGAATGCTGAATAAGACATTTTTAGGCAACCAAAATGTTGCAATTAACTTTCATGAACTGAAAACACATTGTGAAATGGCTAAAAATCAGTCAACACCGTGGTAACAACCTGTCAATCACAAGGTAGCCGCGCCCTAAAGCATACACTGCTTTATGGTCTATTTGACTCTAAATGGTACCATGATTCTGGCGATCCCCTTACCACTGCCTAGTTTATTCGTACCAATTAAATTTACACCGCGCCTATTATGAAATGATGCCATTTCACTCAGAGGTGACAATGTGCCTCATTCTTAAATATTTTTCTTATATGGCTGAAATCAATTATTAAGAAAAGCGGAAAAGGAGAAAACCCTTCGTCTGGTTCAGAGAGAATAATGCTCTAAATAGAAGTTAACATGACGCTAGTTAGTAGGAGCTATCTAGCTCCTTTTGAATTGATTTGACTTTTAAAATAACTGCCATAATGGCTTGAAAACCAGGTCACATGCCAGCAAATTGAATGCAATTTGAATCATTTAGTGTGCATTTTGATGTTTTAAGATAATGCATACACAAATCTAATTCTGCTCTTATAAATCCGTCCCTGTGCGCTCTCAAAGGTTGACTTGCAGACTGAGTAGCGCTCAATTTTGTTTTGTGCTCTCTCAAATTTTTTTTGTCGTCAGTATGCTTCCATAACACAGCACACCACCACCAGTCCCATCGTAGAGACCAGACCAGTGCTAAAAATAGCTCTTGCTGTTCCCAATAAGGAAGCCCATTCATCCCCAGTCTCAGAGGAGCTGTCACACACGGACACAAGCGCGCGCACACACATATATACACGTGAAAGCAAGCGCGCTCACAGACATGCAATTACACACACACACACACACACACACACACACACACACACACACACACACACACACACACACACTCTAGAGCGTTTTATGAGGTTGACAGGTGAATATTTTGCATCAGTGAAATAGTATTTGATCACGGAGCAGTGAAGGAATGCGCTTACTCGCAATCATGCACACACAGTGTTCCCTTACCCCGTTTTGAGGCTGACAAGTGCGTCCACGACTCCAGTTTGATGATATTTTACCATGTACTGGTGCATAGCGGGGTAGTTCTTCCTGATGTTCCTCTCTGTGGATCCGTTTGGAACCGTCCCGAAGCGGAACGGAGGCGAGTATGCGTACGGGTTCTGAAACTGTGGTGGAGGGAAAGATGGAGAGGAAAAATAGAGGGGGGAAACAAAATATAAACACAGAGAGAAGCAGTGAGAGTCTGTGTGCTTCTGTGCTTCAAACTGTGTAGATCATGGGTGGGTTGGTGCAAGCACTAGATGGGTAGGTTATGCCAGTTGAGGAGATACTAGTCACAGTGAAACGATGGACTTTCCTGTGATTGTCTAAAATCTTAAGTAGTTTCACTGTGGTTTACTTTTCCCCAACTTGATAACGCATTTTTGTAGGCCAACCCAGAAGTTAGCATCACCCTGGTTCCCTCGACAAAAAGCCAATGGGATTTTTCCATTTGGTTTTAGATTATTGCAGAAAATAAGCTCTGTGGCAAACAAACGTTTATCATACTTACACAGTTTGTTCAGCAAGATAATCTCCATAAATGAATACCACTTTCATGATTTTTGAAGTGTGAACGCAATCACCAGAAGAAAAAAGCTAACATTAGGCTATAAACGAAATACACCACTGTGGCATGAGCGCCAGTATAGACAACAAGACTGTAAAGGCGGACGAGTGTTCGGCGTGATGATGTTTAGTAGTACTCACATTTAGCCACTTGTTAGCAACCGCCTTTTTTAAGACAAATAAAAGCTTAAAAATTCACAAGTGGGATATTTACTGCCGTATTTTATGTCGTAGAACAAAACGTTAAAACCTCTTAAGCTTGTGTTAACCGCAGACCTTATTTCAGGCATCTAACTAAAAACCCATTGACTTCCAAAAGAGGGAACCAGAAGTTCTAAAATACTAACTCATTTCCAGGTTTTAGGATTCATTCCTGCGCCATCAAACTTGTTTTAAAATGGGCAGAGATTTACTTACAAGCTATGCTGAAGTGTCTGCAAACTGAATCTGAATCAAACACACTGTGTCACAATGAAACTACTATGCGTACTGCATAATTTGCACAATATTCATGGTGATATAAACACAGACCTGAAAGGCAGTACATTCAGTAGGTGATTTAAGGGGGGATTATGGGAGGATACCATCCCTCTTGTTAGCAAAATGACCCAAAGGCATGCCCCTTGTTAACCTGCCATCTGACCTCTCCATCCCCTAGCAGCAGAGAGAGTTCAGGGACAGAGGGGGTTGTTTAGTTGAATATGTTAGTCTAATCTGCCTGACTCATTGATCCGTTATCTGACTGAGGTTTGAGCAATTTAGAATCTATGGCCCTGACCATGGCTCTGAAATAACAGTAGCCTAACTGTGCTGTGTATTGATAAATCCATGGTTGCTGTCTGTGGTGCTGAAGTAGGAGACAGATTTGTAATTGCGACTTTTTCTTTGAGTGTTGCTCTTCTGTCAGGTTCTATATAGCTAGAGGGGTGGTATTAAAAAATACAAAACCAAAAGATTTGTTTATTGGGCAGTTTATTAGTTGCAGGTGAACGAAACAAACCGCTCACCCTGTTAATAATTAACACATCGCCTACTGAGTACACCGTAGCAAATATATTTTTGTCAATTCTAATGTCAAAATAAGCGTGGTGATGTTTGTGCTCCATATCGGTGTGATCTGATCCTCCATTACGCTGTCTATTAGCGTCTGTACATCTATGAGTACCTAAACTGTCAGTGCCTGTACAGTAGTTTGTCTCTGTCGGATAAATCCTATAAACACAACTGATACCACTTCACTTTCATAATATTTGATCACATTTCGCTTACTTAGAATACTTGTAAATGCCGTGTTGTAGGGCACTGAGAAATATCACAGCTTTTTCTTGTTACCTTTATTGGAACCTTCACACTTAATCTCTTCCTTTCATCCCTCCCCTCGGCAATTTGTCCTTTTTAATGTGGATTAATCATACATATATTCCACTATTGGCATATTTCCTCTGCTCTTCACAGGTCTTTCTAACTTCCCTTTCTCTGTAGGTCCCTCTTTGCCCAGTTATATCATCTATTTATTTAATCTATCTGATTTATGTACAATATTAAGCATAAACGTTGGCTTTACTAGATCCTCAGCTGAGAGGCCACTTCCTTTCTTTTCTCCCTTCCTCTAACTGAATTTCTTTTCCTTTTTTAAAACTCTCCCATCATTTCTCTCTGTCTCCCTCTGTGTCTCTCTTAGGTATAATCTAGTCCGTGTACAGGTCAAGGGTTTCGTAGTAGTGTGCTTGTCGCTCCGGTAACAACCTACCCTCCAGCACTGCGGTAATGATCTGCCCTCATTGCCAGAAACAGACAAACCCTATCAATTAGAAGTGTGTATTACGAGCTCCACTTTAACCACATAGTGTGTGTGTGAGAGTGTGTTCACGTATAGTGCTGAGGACTGGTTTCACTATATATTATAAAAAATAATATTCTATGACATTCTCATACATCTACATGTCTGTTTTGTGTCACTTTCACATATTCATACAACACAGTAGTGACTCAACCCATAGGCAGTGCATGAGGGATTTTATTTGCATGTTATTAGCATGTAGCATTGGTCAACATCTGTAAAAAAAAAAAAAAAAAAAAAACATCTGTGTGTTCTATTGCAGAGTTGAACTAGTTACATCATAAGTGTATCTACATTATAGATATGTAAATATTTATGTATACTGTATCTGCCTGCATACATTTCCATTGTATAATCAGGTCAGGGTGAGGGTGTGTTCATAAGTCCGCTGTGCATGTATGTGTGCATTAGTGGCGATGTCAAACAGTGTGTGTGTGTGTGTGTGTGTGTGTGTGTGTGTGTGCCAGCATCATAAGCGATAGCCCTCAGGAGATGCTCCCTCCTCACGCAGCCCTTCCTATTGTTCTTCCTACTGCTCTTTTAAGGTGGAGCAGAAGCTTTAAGGTCAGTAGAGGGCACATATGAAAAATCTTGCTGGATAAAAGACCTTTTTTACAGCGGACATTTTGACTTGTAAAAGGCACAGGTGAAATTGACAACATTAACGGTGGCTCAGTTCCATTAAGTGTCCCAGTAAATCATTCCAGTTAGCCAGCATGCACTATACCAGTACCTCCCCCCCATCCTACCGACCTATTTAACCAACATGTTGTCATCCTAACTCATTACTGACTGCCACTTTGTCACGCCACTTGGTGTCACTTTAGGTTTAGGCAACAAAACCAGTTAGGTTTAAGAAAAAAACTACAAGGTTGGGCTTAAAAGTATTATGTTTGTACAGTGAAAATTAAACTGAACGTTGTGAACACAGGACACAAACAAACAGCTGATTGCAAAGTGAAAGTGAAATAAAACAGCAGCCTCCTGGATGAATGTTTGTGTCTGTTGTTGCTCTTAAAGCTACACTACCACACTCCTGGCGCACTTTCACTGAGCGTTTACTATTGCTGTGGATGGGTTTTACATTGTAGTTAATGGAACGCCTGGTGCGTCTCATACAGGTGCTAAAGAGTGCCTTTGTGCAGCGTTATCACACGCTGTCGCCCGGGACAAAGCTTTGGTATTTGACGCCCTGGGAATGAGAACGGGCTGATTTAACAAACAAGGATTATGGACTGGAGTCCACCACGACCACAAGAATAATCTACTGTAAGAAACAACCATCATAGCAGTTAATTTGCATATTCTGTAAAAGGAAAATAGACAGAGCACATGAGGAAATCTGTCTGCTGCATCTGTGTCTCCTTCAAAATGACTGACAGAGTGCCCCTATAGCCCCGATAGTGCGCAATACTTTAAATTAGGACCCATGGCCAACATTTTATCCATCTATTCTATTTTATCTGTTTCAACTGTATCGACTGCAATTGGGTGCTTTTGACTGGGGTCCCCATGGAAACCAATATATTGGCCTTTTAAAAAGCACTAATTAAACCAAACAGAAAATAATGATATGAAATCATTATGAACGAATTGATTGACAAAGTCATACAAAATTGGATAAGTGGATGAGAAGGCATGGATGTCCTTTGAGTCTAATACAATATAATATATTTTGCATGTGATGAGGTTGATCCAACCTTGCAAAATGAAGTGATGTGGTTCCCCACTATTTTTCCTTACCACGGTTTTACACTCCACCATTTTTCTGAGTTATTTTTCTCATAAATGTATCTATATAATCTCGCAAATTTGTGAGTTTTTATTGGAGATTTGCCACTTTAATCTCAAAGAATATCTGAGTTTTTTTCTCGTAAATTTATGACTTTAATCTTGGGAAATCAGAAGTTTTTTCTCTGAATACTACCCCGCTCCCCATGCTCAATAATTTATTTATTTATTTTTTACCTACAATGGCCGTAATATGCCATTGTACCAGTGAGATATGACAAAAAGTATACCTCTTCGGGGTCTACGGGACCCCAGTCGGTAGGATGAGGGTTAAATACCCTTGTACATTTCCTTCTATCACATGCCAAAATGTCTGCCATAAAAAAGTGCTTTTGAGAATTGCACCAGCTGCTGCTAATGAAAGCTTAATGCAGAGATGATGAGAAAATGAAAGGGCAGAGGATCTGTGTTGCAGACAGGTGGAGATAAGAGCACTACCTGCCCTGCTACATCATTACCATGAACCGACAGCAATGCACTCTAGATATTGAGATTTTGTTAACAAGTGATTGAAATCAGCTCCTGGCATTTTCTACCTTTTTTATGAGACTGTTTTGTACTTATAGGTTAAATTTCTATATTAAAAGACATGCATCCAGCTCATTCAGACTGTCTATGCACCTCTCCTCTCCTCTTTTGTTGTTCCTATTCCTCCTTCGTTCTGCACTACCCTCTCTCTCTCTCCCGTTATTATGCAAGTTCTGCTGTTATATAAGCAAAGGACTCCCTTTGTATGTGTCTAACTGTGCCTTTGTCTATGTTATGTGTACGTGTACAGGCCTGTATTTTAGATTCAATGCTCCTGTTTCTCTGTTACATGTCTGCTGTATCTCTCAGAGCTTCTCAAGGTCCTTGTGTGTGTTTTATTCTTTTGGTACTAAGCAGTATTGTTGTGGTGTCACTGCAAAGTGTTGAGTTGCCAATCAGCCTGGAGACTTTCCACCCCCACAACTTTCTGTTGCTTAAGTTTGACTTTTCTTCTCAAACATTGAAGCTGGCTCTCTGAATCCGAAAGCAGTTTAAGAGCGGGCCCTTTAAAATCAGTCCTAATATCGGTCCAAGTGTTGTGGCAACATGTTTGTATTGTGTCCCGACAGGCGCGCCTGCTCTCAAGGGCAGCTGTATCCAAAAGCGACATTGATTTTGTGTCATTTTGGCACATCAATCACACTGCAGATAGAAGATGCATTTACCACTTCAGGCTCACCTCCATCATGTCACTTTAACAGAGAGAAATAAAAGAAACCGTCCTGCAGATAGATGGCTCAACCAGTATAACAAGGTGATAGTGGCACCTATAAGCAAGTGGTTTAAAGCATTTCATTAGTGGTTATAACATATGGTCTAGTGGCTTTTTTCAGAGGAGGAATCTTTGCACATTGTTGGGAATAAAAGAAATGATTTATTTATTTTTATATATAAAGTTGTATTGATGTACTATATAAATCAACCCTCAAAAAAGTTTTCAAATCTCTTCTAAACTGATGCATGTGGCAAGTTCCAAAACCTGGTTACTGCTGTTACTACAGTATGTCTCTATGACAAACTGCTGAAATTTGAATTGTTAAAGTCTGTGCGCTAAAAACCTGCTCTACTATCAGCCGTTGAGAAACCAGAACATCATGTCCTCATCAGCAAGCAGAGACAAATAAGCCAGCGCTGTAAAGACAAACCCCTGGTGGTTGTACAGCCTAAAACATCCCAGACTTGCTAACTGACTGCCCTCGGGAGACAGTTGCCAACAGCTCAGTACGCATTCATTACTCCCCCTTCATAAAAGATACTAAATTAACAACAGCTCTTCCTGCCGTCACTGGCTTTAATAGATTATTTTATCGGTGAAGTAACACAAAGGTTATCAAACCTCTTGTGATTTCAGACGACAGTGCCTTATAAGAGTGAATGTGTTCTGCTATTTACAGACTCAAGACTCGCAGCTAAAACTTCTGTAACATAGAGCATTTGTCTCCAATTGGCCCATGCAGTCGGTGTATCATTTTAGGAGAACCAGCATTTTGTTTCATTGTGCAGCTCCACATGTGGCACACAATGTTGTACAGTATTTCACTCATAAGTCATTGATTGATACAAAATTGCATTTTACAAATTCTTGTGATCCCAATTCCTAGTTTCCACAACATTTGGCCTACATTAAGCGAACTTTGTATGTCGCTGAATGCAATGACTTTATGTGATATGAAAAGGTTGCCTGATTCACACCTCTGAATCGCCACCCACATCACAGATTTTTTCGGCAGTTCAAAATATGCGGTGTTGCGGTGTCTGTAGCTCAGCTTGTAGATCTGGACGGCCATTAATCGCAAGGTTGGTGGTTCCTTCAAGTTCCTCTAACCCACATGTGGAAGTGTCCTTAAAGGGAGAGTTTGGGTGTTTTAAAGTGGGGCTGTATGAGGTACTTTTCCATAGTCAGGGTATTACCTACAGTAGATGATGGTCAGCACAATCCCAGCTTGGAGGAACAGACAGCGGTTACCGCACGGAAGCAAAGTAATGTACTGCTGTGGACGGGCCCACCTAAGAAAATCAATATCAGTTTAATTGAACGCTATATTTAGAACATTTTCTGCGCTTTACCTTGCCGTCAGAAAGCCCTTTCCAATGAGGAACTGAAGCCGTTATATATATATATCCATATACTATATATCCATCTTTGCTCTCGTCCCACCAGACTCCATTCAAAATAACTAACTTTACCTCACAGAGCATGGGGTTTGCTGGTCAGTTTGTTTTGTTTGTGCTATTGTGTGACTTTGATGATTCCAAACTAACCGAAGTCACACAATAACACCAACTAACCGATCAAGGAAGCGGTAAACCAGCAACTCCTGTGTTCTGCAAGGTAAAATCACTGTTTTTTTTCAATGGAGTCTGGTGGCTTTGATGAGAGCATACTGTAGATAACGGCTTGAGTTCTCCACTGGAAACATAAGACTGTATAGCTGTCTCACGGCAAGGTAAAGCAGTGAAAATATTCTGAATATAGCATACACTTAAAAGGATATTGATTTTGTTAGGTTAACCTTTCATTTAGGAGGCCAAAATACGTTTTGCTGCCGGCCCCGTCCACAGCAGTACATTGCTTTGGTTCCATGCAGTAACTCCTGTCTGTTTCTCCAAACTGGGGGCGTGCCGACCATCATCTACTGTAGATTATACACTGACTATGGATGAGTACCTCATACATACATACAAACATCACACTTCAAAACACCCAAACTATCCCTTTAAGCAAGATGCTGAACCCCACTTTGCTTCAATGTATGCACATGCGAAAAATATAAGTTGCTTTGGACAAAATGATCTGTGGAATGTAATGTTGGAGGAACGACCGTGCCAATCAAAGTCTTTTTGGTGGGACTAAAGTCACACTGAAAGTACGAGACTTGAAGAAACATGCCGCAATGGGATGGCCATGTTGCTCTGTGCCTGCTGGATGTGTAAGTAGGGGACTGTTTCCTAACATGTCAGCCTTAAGACATCGATAAGGCGATATAGTCCAAGGCTTCTTTGCTTTGTTAGTTTCACTGCCCCCTAGTGGTCCAAAATAAGGCAGTTTATAGTATAATTTACCGACAGGCATCTCGATGGGGGACTTCCGTTATCATTTTGCTGGTCACAGATGGCTCAATGTCCAGCCTCCCTCAGCATATCTGTCTGAATGGCCATTTACCCTTTTTGTCTGGTTCCTTTCTTCCCTGACCCTCTCTGTCTTCCCATATCTCTTTTACTTTCTCACGCCATTCCTTTCTCCCTCCCTCAGTCGTCAACTTGGCCCATATCTGTCCGCCTGTTGTCTTGTACCATCTTGTGTGTATTGGCCTCTCGGGCTCTCGCTATTCCTCAGTCACCCTCCTGCCAGTTGCTGAACCCCTTGTTCCATCCCTCCCCCCCCTCTCTCCTTCTGTATGTTGTCAAAACCCTCTACATCAGTCTCAAATGCTCTCTCCTCAGGAACTCTACCCTTTTGTCTTGCTCTTCTGTTCTATTTCTCTACATTTGGATTGACCTTTTCCATCTTTCAGCCTTTCTGTCTTCCTGCTCCCACATGGCCATTGTTTCCCTTTCTTATCTATATATTCTTATATTACAGCGCATATTATCATAGTTGTGCCTGTGTAGTCATTTAGAATCATATAGTAGCACAACAGTGGCATGAAAAGCCTATATTTGTGGAAGAGATTGACATTTTTAATCAAAATCTATTATCAACAAGAATCCATGCATAAGTAGCAGAACACCATTTCTAGACATGCTATGAAATAAGGTTAATTTTAGTAGGAGAACCACATTTTGCGAGCATTTAACACCAGTTATGTGAAAATGTCCGCGTGTGGATGTGTGTTGAATATTTCACCTCAAGTGAAAAATGTCTTGTTATCCACAGTAAACATGCCCACTGTGAATAGTTTGAGCATTTAAATCCAAGCACTATTCCAAATACTTGCATTGAGGATCCAAATGTCTGAGGAATTCCTTATTTTTAATGGCTTTCAATGGATTTTCTGCACTTGCACTGCCCTGTACAATGGCTGTTACCAGCAAGATTGTAGTTTGTAGTCAATTTGAATTACTATATGAAATGTCTTGCATATATTGCAGCATTTGTTCTCACTAGTGTTGCAGCAGATGCATCTCTGTACTGCTTGGTTTCAAAAAGCTACTCTCATTTTAGTGTCCACTTTGTTACTTCTGAAAAAGTATGCACAACAATTTGCATCTATTACTGCAAAACACGCAAGTTTGAGCCTTTAAGGAGTGCATAAAGGTGGACTAAATTTGTGACATAAATGTGTATTAAGCAGCATAAGTTTATCTCATGAACCTTTTCCACTCTCTGGATTTTGAAAACAGCAGCACTAAAAAATATTATGCCAACATATAACATTTTCCAGTGTAAAAGTGTGGGTGGGCTATTACTTATGTATTGGCAGATTCGAAACCTTTGGCCTTACCCACTCTGGCAGCTGCATGTCTCTGTGTCTGTGTGAAAGGCTAAAGCCGTGTCACAGCAAAATGTTAGTAAAACAAAGTTGTGGGGTTTCAACCTTCTACTCATGGTTCCCAGTAAACATAGACAGCCTAGACAAAGGAATGAATGGGAGGACGAAATACTGTGTGTATTCAAAGACACCTGCTCAGGGCAAGAACAGGATGTTTGTGACACACGCCTGTCTGTACAAGTATTGGTTTCTGAACTACTTTTCTCTGTCTCTCGCTCTTCCCCGGCCCCGGCGAGGTGGGAGATCCGCGTTTGCAAATGTGAACCTTATTTATTGCAATAAAACTCAGAATGTCAGATGCCAGTTCATGTTTTATATTCTATTCCACCACAACTTACAAAACTAACTTCTTTACTGACAGTCAAACCCCCATCCAACCGGTCAAATCAACAAACTGCCTCTACCACATGTTGTTCTTTACCTTATTGTCGGAAAGCCCGGTGACTTGGTCGACAAACTCCTCCTGGATCATGAAAGCGGCCAGGTTGGCAGTGTAGGAAGCCAGGAAGATGACAGCGAAGAAGGCCCACACAGACACTATGAACTTACTGGTGGTACCCTTCGGGTTCTGCACCGGCACAGAGTTGTTGAAGACCAGACCCCACAGCAGCCACACGGCCTTGCCCATGGTGAAGGAAGGGCCATGGGGGTCTGAAAGAGAGGACGGAGGAGAGAGAGAGAGAGAGACAGGTGGTTTAGAGGACGATGAGAGCATGCATAATGTATAGATAAGAATATTTCCATATGTGTGTGCTTGCTTACCTCTTCCCTGCGCCAGGTTTCGGTTAAAACCAAGAGGACTGATGTACTCAAACATGAAGACAGCCATTGCAGTCACCAGTAGGAGCATCACAAACATCATAACCCACACTGATGCACTGAATGGCTCTGTGAGAGAGGACGGAAGAAATAAGAGGACAGAGATTAAGTATTAACACGTGTTGGAGGACATTTTTACGTCTCACACATCACTTTTTCTGATTCGTGCTCACTCACTCCCTTACTGTCCATGAACTGAATGAATAAATCAATCGCACACACACACACACACACACACACACACATTGAGGAAAGAAGTGCATGGCTAACAAGCTGACTCCTTCATGTTCGCAGAGCCCCTACACACACACTTGCATATACACAGGCGCACCTCCTATTTGACAGTGTGAGGAGGCGTGCGGTATAGGAAGCCCTGGTGTCAGCACTCCTGTCCTCCCTCTGAGCTCACAACACTACTGCAGAGATTAAACCCTGCTCTAATGTATGGGAGAGCACTGCTGGCACAAGGCCGTGCACTGTGTGCGTGTGTGTGTGTGTGTGTGTGTGTGCTGGCAAGCAGCCATTACGGGGTATTCCTGCTAAGCTCTTATAATTGCCACTTTCACAGCAGTAACTGTATGCTGCATACAAGTTAAGTGTGTGTACCTGTGTGTTTCTGCCTTCACTTCATTCATTCTTGCTGGCTGTTTGTGTTTGCGTGTGCACTTTGTATGAGTGGCTTCAGGTATGCGTGTGCAGGAACTTGGATGTCGACGCCAACGCATCAGATGAACGTGACTGAGCAGCCATAACAGGGATAGCCGTGGTCACTCAAGTTAAAATCCTGCGCTTAAGTCCCTCTCAGGTAAAGTGAGAGTCATTGTAGCAGGAAGCAGGGGTTGAGCTAAATCCCTCCGATGAAAGAGCAAGTATTGACAGCTGTGTAACGGAGCTGAATTGTGTTGTCAGCTCTGTATCTCGGGGAACACACACACGCACCCAAAACAAATACACTCGCACAAACCCAAAAAGCAAACAAGACAGATCTTCCTCTCCCTCTTTCTCTCTTTCTCTCCTGAGTCCAACAACAAAGCAACAGTGGTTTCGGTGACAGTTACCGAGAAAGGCTGACGGGGACACCGTTCCGTTGCTACGGGAGACCATGACGCTGATCCCGGTTTCCACGAACGGGACGGAGAAATCGATGACCTCAGAACGCTCCTCATTGATCGTCAGAGATCCGACGGCCATGACGGCTTTCTTATAGACCACCTATGGAGGGCGGGGGAGAGGGAGGGATGCAGGGTTTAGAGGGAGGGAGGAATGCACGGATGGGTGAGGAGGGTGAGTGATGAGGGATGACGGAAGAGAGATGTGTCAGGACAGGGAGAGACGGATGTTAAGGTAGAGGAAAAGATATGGAGGGGAAGGTAAGTGGGGTGGGTGAAATGGGAAGAAGTAGGAGGATTATGGGTAAATCACAGGTAGAAGGGAAAATGGTCAAGAGAGGGAAACAGAAAAAGAAACATTATTAATCATTGTGGCATTCAAAACAGGCTCCTGAAACTACAGTACACTCATGTTCATATCCCAGTTCAGTCTTGACACTGACTGGCACTGGTCCTTACAGATTTGCTTTGCATCCTAAAAACTACAGAAGAAACTGTGATCATAATGACAATAAAAATAAAAATAAAAAACTCCCATGTTTTGTTAAATTCTTCATTAATCTACTAACTACATGTATTAAAGAGGACCTATTACAGTATGCTTTTGTGCTTTTTCCTCTTCCTTTAGTGTGCTAAATAGTTTTTTGTGCATGTTAAATGTCTGCAGAGTTCATGCCAAAAGAGAGTTACTCTCTCCCACAGAAACACTGCTCCTGAAACGCCTTAATTTAAGTCCTGCCTTTTCTTCTGTAACATGATGATGTCACCAAGTAACACATTTGCATAATACCTGCCTAGCGGCTAGTTTGGAACGACCTCAAACAAAGCTAGTTAGAGCGGAGCTGAAGCGGAGTCATAAGAGTTAGGTTCGGTTGACCAATCACAACAGAGTTGGTCAGCTGACCAATCAGAGCAGACTGGGCTTTTCGGGAGGGTAGTGCAGGAGCTCAAACAGAGTGTTTCAGACAGAGGGTGAAAAGAGGTGCTTTTTTTTACATTAAAGGATGTAAACATGTTCTAGTAGAAACCTAAAATACAAGTATGCACATTGTATAAGCCTAATAGGTCCTCTTTAACATTATATTTGATGATAATACTCAAAAAGCTATAAACCAATAGATCTGCCAAATGTACACCAGAGTATGAATCTTATTGACTGCACATCAATACAGTTTTTAATCTCAGCCTGAATCTTAATCAGTATAATCAATAAGTAAACCTGGGTCACTGTTAAATAAGATGAATGCCGGAGGAACTTCAAATTAGTGAATAAAGTCTGCCATGACAAAAAATACAGGCAGCAATACAGTTTACAGTCTTAAAATAAACTCTAGGATTTTACCTTCAAGTTGAAGCTGGTAATTAAAGATATGCAAAAGACTTTTCTGCAGGAGTAGCTAAGATTTGTTTACTGTCTGAGAATTTGCAGTTGGTGCCAAAGCCTCATAGCTGCCTGAAAAATGTTGTTTTTTCCACCCTGTGAGAGTTTTGCAAAGTCAACAACTAAAGCTTTTTTGGGACATAAGGAACGGGAATATTCTGTCGTACAGACATCTCAGCCTATAGGCTACAAAGTAAAAGTGAAGACTGATGATCAATACTCTTATACATCATTCATGACATGCTCCTACAGTACACGTTCTTATAGTGCCACCTTCAAGACTAACGGGCAAAACATCAGTCCATTAAATAGGTAGCAAGCACCATAGATGTGGGGCAAAGGGGGCATAGTCCACCCAATAGTAGGTTTTATCATCTAGTCACATTGTAGATCACCGAGAGAAGGTATAAAAGTACCTCTAGTAACTATGACAGGAGCAGAAGCGAAAGTCAGGTGCTGTAGTATAGACAGTGTGAAATCCCATAAGGGTTGGACGTCAGGCACGATGGATGAGACATAAAGCACATGGTTTTCAGCCAGGGGACTGGGCTTCGCACCCTATGTGAAACCAACAACGTGCAGTTGTCTTTGTGTTCACAAGCGTTAAGTTTCACTTTTGAAACATAGTTTCAATGTTTTTCCCTCAACTTAACTAAGTGTTTTGTTGCCTAATGGTGCATTCAAATGAAACTTGTGAGCTTGTGTTTACAACATGAAGTAATGTGCGTTCAAGTTGTGAGACTTAAGTTGTTGCCTAAACCTAAAGAAGACATTTTGTTTGTGTTCAAAATGTAACAGTTCATTCAGTTTTGCAGCATGTTAAAATGTGTTGCTTTTAACTTTCACTTTCACTTTTACAACATAGTAGACACAGTAGGCCCCTACTGACCCACATCTATGGTGCTTATAGCGACTAACAATGCCTATTTAATGGCCTGATAACAGTCTAATCGGGTGCAGCAGTAGTCAAGTAGTCAAAAGTGTTTCTCTTACCTCTCCCACCATCCCATTCCAGACATTGTTGATCTTCTTGCCATGCTTGCCATTGGTTACCAGGTACAGGTCATAGGTGAACTTTACATACTTGGCAATCTTTTTCAGAATATCGATGCAGAAGCCTTTGCAGCACTTCTTAATGTATGTCCCACCAGCCTCAGTTGTGTTGCTAAAGAAACACAAACAAAAAAAAGGCACGCATTGTTAGCCAGTGATTTTGAACTGGGTTTCAACTGGGGTTTAAAATGAGAGCAATGCCACAGGATCCAGGTGGATGTTTTTTCTTATTGATTTCCACCTTTATAAACCATGTATGACTGAGGACAAAACGTGGTTTGCTTCTCTTTCCACTCTACTTGAATTTATATGAATGCACCAGTGAACAAATACATCACCCTGAGACTTTTTCACCTTTAAGTTCAGGTCGTCCTATTCAGGAATGACATCAGAAGACATGCAAAATATGCTCCCTCTCTCCTTCTACCTCTCTGCCTCTCTAGAGAAGGAGGTTTATGACGGCACTGCATCTGCAAGCCTTGTACCATCTGTGTGTATGAATTTGAGAGCAGGAGAGTTCAGACACTGTTCACGCACGCACACACACAGGAGTCTCAAGACATCAACTTTCAGCCACCTGGGACTCTCATTTAACTTTTAGATGTGTGCTAATTAGGAGATAACCTCGTCCTTTAGTTTAACAACAACCTGGACACAAACTTGACGGAAAGAGAGAGAAAAAAAAAACACACCCGGTCGTGACTCTGCAGTTCCCCTTCAGAGCTGAAACTCTGTCACTTTGGAGGAATTCTGTAGCGTCGGAAAAACATTAGCCGATTCTTGCCCCAAGTGCAAACTCCGGTGTTACCCTCTCGCTAGTCGCCATCGATCTGTCAAACGAATGTCACCCCAAGTGGAATCCTTCCCTGTCTTCAGACTGGAAAGGATTCCACTTGTTATGGTCTAACAGTTTCACACTAGAGAGAAAATGTTCATTTGAAAAAAGATCCAGGCGCTGATCCGTCAGCAGTTTTGAATGACTTTTTGTGAAATGTTGCGCAATCACCCAGGGTGATTTTCTGATATAACTGCATATTATCTATAGCAGCTGTTAGGGCTAAAATGAAATTAAGGGGCTAATTTACATCTAAGCCCTTTCAAACATACCATGTGTCAACTAAACTCACTGCCAGAGAAGCAATATGGGTTTTGTTTCCCTCATCAATCTAAAATAAAGACTTTTGAAAGACGCTCCTTCTGTAATGCAACATCTATTAGTCCAACCCTTCTAGCTGGGTGGATGGACACTAATATTCCACTATTATTCCGAGTATGATAATATTCCAAATTTGATACGGGTCATGTTAACAGCGTATTCCATTCGGATATTGTGAATTAGGATTTTCTGATTAAGACATGTGGGATATGCCGATATTATTCAGGCTTTAGGAGCATTCTTTGCACATGTATACAGCACATTCAGAATATGTGTCTCAATTGGGGTTTTTTACGGCAGTTTGCGACACACGGCCTCTTGCCTGTTTACGTCCAGCTCTGTGCGTTGTACAAACCAACTTCCCAACAGTTTGCAGAGATGCATGCCCCCAAAAAAACGCCCACATGTCTGGTCGGAAGGAGAAACACACCTACTTTTAAACATTATGAAAGACGTGGATATCAACAGGTTTTTGGATATGTGAAAATATCAATACGCCGGCCTTTTCAAGAAAGTGGTTGACGGAATGAAAGATTGAGGCTGTGTTCACCACAGGTGAAATGAATTGGAATATGCGCGGCTGCATGTAAACAGAGATATTAGTGGAATATTCATTATCATTAGCCATGTAAACAGCTTAGTAGGAATATTGTCTTTCTCGGAATAAGGGAAAAAAACAGAACATTTTGAGCATGTAAAGGTAGTCATTGAGAGAGTAAAAGAGATAGTGGCTTGTGTTTCTGCCTGCATGCCATATGCATGTATATGTATCATTTTTACTTTGTCCTATGGATTGTCTATGTTGTATTTTCACTATGTTGTTACACACAACATCTATTGCATATTTGTCCGTCCTGGAAGAAGGATCCCTCCTCTGTTGCTCTTCCTGAAGTTTGTTCCATTTTTTTTCCCTGTTAAAAGTTTTTTTTGGGTTAAGTTTTTCCTTATCCGATGAGAGGGTCGTACTGTAAAGGACAGAGGTTGTCGTGTCCTGTACATATTGTAAATTGCCTCAAAAGGGCAAATTTCTGATTTGTGATATTGGGCTCTACAAATAGAATTGACTTGACTTGACATTAAAAGCATTCAATAACTTCAACGAGTCCTAATTAAATCACAGAAAAAGGAAACGTCCCTAATTTGTAAGATACATGAGGCAAGTTCAAAGTCGGCAGAGACGGTAAATCAGGAGAGAAAAATGTTTTGAAAATGTATTGCTGTGTCATATATTGTATATACTTTTTATGATGTTGAAATAGGAATGTATAGTCATGCTACTGTAATGGAACTGCATGATAAAGTAGGACGGGGTGACTCGTGCAGGGAACGGGATCTGTGATAATAATAACAGAAACAAGGACAACTGAGTCAAGTTGTGTGGCAGGTTCAGCTGGTGGGGGCCGTGACTGAGCATAGCATATAGGCCAGAACTGTAATAGCTGCATCCATGAACACAGCGTACCCATTTAGGTTGGCCATAGTACAGTCCAGGCAGCGAGAGCATGTGATGTTATGGAGGCTGTTTGCGAAGTTGCCCGGGCCAACTTGATATAGAAACGCTACAGGGCCCGAGGGGTCTCTAGAGAGGGCCGGTTCGGGTATGTGTGTTCAGTGCGAGTATGGCTTGTTCTCAGGCCTAGCCTGGATGAGTGAATTTGTGGTTCTGCATGCATGGATAGTCCTCCATCCCCCGATCCAACCCCGCCACGGCTCCTCTCACTCTGCCTCTTTCCCTTCCTTCCTTCCCTCCATCTCTCTCCCTCTTTCTCCAAATGGACGGCGCGAATGCTTGAGAGGGAATTGCGCTGTGGGAGGGAGGAAAGCGCCCCGGATGCATTGGCCTGTGAGTGAGTGGACATGTGGCAGCAGAAAGAAGTGTATATGAACTTGTGTACGTGTGTCTGTGTGTGTGTGTTTGTGTTCCTCCTTGGAGATGCTTTATCCTCCGCCCTACTTCACAGTCATTCTAGATGAAAATCTCTGTTGGCCTCTTCCCTGGGACCCTATTACAGCTCTGTTTGTGTGTGTGTGGCCATGTGTGTGTGTGTGTGTGTGCTTGCGTAGTTAGCCAGTAACTTTGTATGCATGCATGTGCGCAGTGGTAAGACTGACCCCAAAGTGTGTACTATACATGCCAGTCTTACTGTAAGTGTGTCCGCGAGTGCGTGTGTGTGTGTGTATGTGTGTGTGTGTGTGTGTGTATTCCAGTGGAGAGAAATAATATTAAATTATCTCCAAACCAATTACATGCTTTGATTCAGCAACACTCAAGCCACTCAGTGACACACACACACACAAACACACACTCGCCCTAAGCCTCTCTCACTGTGTGCGGATACTTCAGGAACATAATATAGCAAGGGGCTAGCAGTATTTGGGCGTTAGAGAGAAAATTGGTAAGGGAGGAAAGTGAATTTGCTGAGTTCAGCAGTCGCCTCCATTTTCAGGGGGAGGAAAAGAAGCTGCTGCATAGATCGCACACACACACTGCACCTCTTCCCCATGCTCACGGGAGAAGAAAGAGAGAAGCAACACAGCGACTGTGCTGGAGGAAATGGAAAATGGATGATGTAATTTTTGCCACCTTTTGATTACCCAATACAACAACATAAAATGGAATTTAATTTTCTGCAATGCTTAGTCCCATTTTTCATACACAGGCCTGTAAAAGTATGAGTTAGTGGTAGACTGCAGCACATGGAGACTACAGTCTATTTAAGTCAGTTTCATTGTGTTGTACATTAAAGGGGAACTACAATGCAAAAAAATATTAGTAAACATGAACAACTCTCACCCAGAACCAAAACCTGAACTGCTCCATAGACAATGGATATGTTACAGATGACACTGAGAGCACCCAGGGGAATCTTCTGAGTATATGGGAACATGTTCTGCTTCATAACTGACAACACTGCGATCGAATAAAGCTCATTTGGGTATAAAAAAGAAAACAAAACCAGTCTCCCATTCATTGTCTATGGAGCAGCTCCAGACTTTATACCCTATAACATCACAAGTTTGCAATGGTGGAATGTAACTAAGTACATTTACTCAAGTACTGTACTTAAGAACAATTATGAGGAACTTGTACTTTGCTTTTTACGTTACTTCATACTTCTACACCACTCCATTTTGAAAGCAATTACTTTTTATTTTACTACATTTATTTAACAGCTTTGTTACTAGTTACTTTGCATATTCAGATTATTAATATAAAATCAAAATAATAAATCAACTAATACATTATGACGTATTATCACAGGTTAAGTTACCCGGCAGTACATAAAGTACTTAAAATCGGCTCCACCTTTACCAGCTGCAACATTAAAGTGATGTACACATGAATCACTAATTATAATTCAATAATATTATATATATTATTGCGAAATTGGCCATTCTGCATAATGAGTACTTTTACTTTATGATACTTTAATTATATTTTGATGATAATACTTTTGTACTTTTACTTAAGTACAACTTTGAACGCAGGACTTTTACTTGTAACAAAGTGTTTTTACACTGTAGTTTTGCTACTAGTAAAAGGTCTTAATACTTTTTCCACCACTGCAAGTTTGAGACTTTCTTTTCTGGTTTCTGGCTTTGAGAGAAAGAGTAGTTCCTGTTCACAAATATTGATTGAATTAAACTAGGCCATGGTAATAACATACTGGAATTCTTAATTTAGGTGGTGTGTCACTTTAACTGTTGGAGTCTTGACCCCTTAATACTGCCACTTATTAATATTTGTGGAAGAGAAACGGTAATTGACTTATTTCACCACATTGCATTTAAATGTCTTGCTCATGCGTGCTAAGCAATTTAAATGGATAATTGTTGACTATGTTTAGCTAAGGTTAAGCTTTATGCTTAAGGGCAGTGAGCCATAATGGAACTGATTATACATTGGATAATGATATATGCAGTAGGTTATCATTTCAAAAGTGATGAAACATCCCTGTGACTTTGCCTGTTAATCCACATTTTTCACAAGCTTTCACTCTTAAAAACCGTCCATTGACCGTCCATTGACAGAATCCTCTCTGACCTGATTCTGTGCACAGAGTTACATTTAAACCAGTGAAATTTACACTGTTATTTGTATTGGACTTGGAAATATCAGGTGATTTACAATGAGAGCAACAGTGCTAGATAGATAGATAGATAGATGGACCATAGACTTACTCTTTAATGTGCTTCCTGCAGGGCACGGAGTTCCTCATGCAGGTACCAGTGAGCCTCTCCACGTCCTCCACGATAACAAAAGGTTTCTCCTCCAACGTGACGATGGACAAGTGGTTGTCGTCGAGCTCGGCGTCACCGAAGGAGTTGAAGCGCGGCCACACTGGGTACTTCAGTGTCAGGCTGCGGTTGTCCAGTTTCCCCATCTGGAGGGGAAGGAGAGGAGGATAACACAGACGAAACGACAAAATGAGTTGAGCTCAACGAGATTGTTAAAGTCACTTAAGAAAATAGAATAGTTGAACTTACATTTGAGGCATTTACAGAGGGTGTGGATCTCTTAGAATACTTTATAATTAGTGAGCAGGTTGGGAATCAGCACCTGTTGGGTTTAGACCCATGACAGTGTCGCTTAACTACTCGGCAACCCTCAGATCTAATGGTTACAAGCAGACAGGAAGTGGAAGTGGTGGGAAAATGATGTCCACCGGTCAGTGATCACAACATGGCAGGAAGAATGCAGTGTGTTACCTTTCTTTACCTGGTAGTTTCCTAACTGCTGTAATCTGTTGCCCAATAACTCAAAGCAGACAGGAAGTGGAGAGGATTACAAATGTAGACACATGTTAACATTTCCTTTAAATGTTGCTTTTTTTTTTTTGGCACAAAAACATTCAAAATCAGTACACATGTTCACAGACCATAATAAATGTGTGACTACCGGTATGACAGTGAGTACAACGACATCACAGATTAAAAGCATGGTGTGCAGGGAGGCATGACAAAATGCACACAGGGGGATATACAGTACAGTATGGCTATGAATGCAAACATATACCGCATGAGTAAGAGAGAGTAGTGGAAGTATGTCAGCGCTGTTAATAATTCAGAAAGTTGTCCGAGCTGTGATGTCACAGATTCCCCTATGGATGCTCTTTTCCCACCTACACCTGTGTGTGTGTGTGTGTGTGTGTGCTGCGTTTACGTATGTTTGTGTCAGACCAGGGGAGGCAGAGGGAAAGAGACAGCAGCAGGCAGCGAGGCTTTGCTCCACTCTCAATTATTAATGTTACAGGAGCCAGAAAATGGCAAAAACCTCGCTCTCGCTCTTTCCCTCCATTTCAAAAGTGTTTCTTTCTTCTTGCCTCTCTCTCCCAGGCTCGTACAGCAACAACCGCTGAGGTGTGGAGTGGAATATCTGACTTTACAGCCCAAAGTTTTTCTGTGTATCACATTCTCATTAACACACACAAGGGTGTAAATGCGTGGATGTGTGAGGCGGTAACAAATGGAGACGGGCTAAGATGCTGAAAATGTTTGTTTTGTGTGTGTGTGTGTGTGTGTGTGTGTGTGTGGGACAAAATAGAAAAAAACAAAAAAACACTTTGCACACACACGTAATACTCATAATATAGCCATGCTAATCTGTCACCCCTTTAACCCTCGAGTCACACGCGCGCACACACACATATGCACACATGTGTTGTTGCTCAGCCTGCATGCCTGGCTAAGTCATTAACAGGCGAGCAGAGAGGAGGAAGTGAAATTAGCATTTTAATTGTTTTGCTTTGAGTGGTTTTCTATCCTCTGACAGGGATTAGAGTCTTTCCTCCGCTCTTAGTCGGCACCACTGTCAACAGCTCACTCTGCTGTCGGCTACATCTCTAGGAGTGTGTGTGTATGTGTATGGGTGTTTGTGTGGGGCAGGACGGTGTGCTGAGGTGGCATGCGTGCGTTTTCTTGTGTGTCACCTTCACTCTCCAGGGAACGGCCACATTTGTCTATCTGTCTTACCCCAGCTGTTTTGCATTTCACAAGCGAATGAGTGTGTGCCTGTAGCTACACACACGTGAATGTATGTGTGTGTGTGTGTGTGTGTGTGTGTGTGTGTGTGTGTATTAAAGGGGTGGGGAGGTATAGTAGGAAATGGGATTGGTAATGTATAAGAGAGGGGGAATTTGTGCATAATCAGTGAGATAGGACTTGTGTCACAGAAATGAGGATTCTGGGGAAAAAAACTAAACAAAAACAAATAAAAGTCAGAGAGAGAAAAAGAATAGAAAGAGTGTGGGTTCAAACGATTGTGCATGCAGTTTGGAGTCATTTTCCTGTCTTAGTAAGACCCTACAGCAGCAGTTTCTAGCTGTGTGCTATGCTGATATACTGTACATACTCCACGGGTGTTTTAAAGGGATAGTTTGGTTGTTTTCAAGTGGAGTTATATGAGGTACTTATCCATAGTCAGTGTATTACCTACAGTATAATGTAGTGCAATGTACTGCTGTGGACGGGGCTGGCAGCAAAACATATTTTAGCCACCTAAAAGAAAGGCTCACCTTCAAAAATCGATATCAGTTTAAGGGTACGCTATATTTAGAATATTTTCACCAGCCCTTTCCGATGGGGTTAGGGAAAAAAACCCTGCAATTTTACCTGCTGGTAGACCAGCAACCCCCCTCTTCTACGAGGTAAAAGTACTGTTTTTTTCAATGGAGTCTGGTGGCTTTGACGAGAGCATCGATAACGGCTTCAGTTCCCCATTGGAAAGCAAGGTAAACTGGCAAAAATATTCGAAATATAGCGTACACTAATATTGATATTGATTTTTTTTAAGATGTGTCTTTCTTTTAGGTGGCTAAAATCCGTTTTTCCGCCAGCCCCGTCCACAGCAGTACATTGCTTTGCTTCCATGCTGGTACTCCTGTCTGCTTCTCCAAACTGGACGACCGTCATCTACTGTAGGTAATACACCGACTATGGATAAGTACCTCATACAACCCCACTTCAAAGCACCCAAACTATCCATTTAACTATGTAATATAATGCCAAATTTTCCTTGTTGGACGTGAAAAAAAAAAATCACCTTTAACTTCATTTTCTCTCGTAGAACAAAACCGTTTCTTCCTTTTTATGAACTTAATGATTTAATATAATGCAAAATGCACATTCCGTACTGACTGCTGATCCTATAATGATCTAATATGTTTGGTTTTACTACTTGTTGCACCTTTAAGTATCAGTAAAAACCTGAAAACAGACATCAAACTCCAGTCTGATTGACCCATTCAATCATTAATACAAGCTTTTGAGGATTGGCCCCTGATTTGGTTGGATGAATCAATAAACTCAAAGGAGGGATAAAAGTTCCACTCGGAAGATGGTTGAAAAAAAAGAGGGGAAAAGGGAAGGAGGAGGGGTAGGAGGAGAATAAGCTGACTCCAGCAGCTCTCCTGATATCCTGTCCTCCTGCTCTCCTCTTCTTCTTCTTCTGTCTCTCCTTCTCTCTAATTAAAGAAAGAGGGGTTATAAATTAATGCCCAGAGAGGAGAGAGGATTCTCTTTATCGACCGGCCAGGCAGCAGAATGCTGAATCTTCCTGTATGAAATAGCAGATATCACACACACACACATAGAAAAGAGTGTGTATGTGTGTAATGTGACAGCGAGGCCAGTGGGAGGTTGCGATGATAGGGCCTGTGGGATTACCGCATTATAACATCCCATGGCAGCAATCCTATCGCACCATCAACCCTTTGCGAATTCAGAGCCACTTGGCGACGAGATGACACTCTGCCCCAGAACAACTGTGTTTCATCTCATAATCTTTTCTCTTTTTTCCCTGGAAATCCCTTGTTCTTTTTATACTACTCTTTCTTTTATCACTTCAAACCTGCCCTCCTTTTTTATGTCCTCTCTAGTTTCCTCTTCAGCTTATTTATCTGTATTTTGAAAGGCCTTTTGCTCTTTGTACCTGCATGTCCTGCTCTCTATTTCATCTATTTCACAATGCTCTTTTTTCCTTCCCCTCATTCTGTGTGTATGACCTATACACACACACACATACACTCACAGACACACTCACAGACACACTCACAGACAGACTCACACACTCTCAAGGGCTACAATCAACCAGAACCCGGCCGAACAAGTGGGAGAGAATGATAAAGGAATAAAGAAAAACAAGGGTCAGCGCTCTTACAACTGAGCACCTTCTCCGTGCCAGTCTCACCGGGAGAGTTATCGCTGTGGCAAGTTGCATTATGGGAGAATGAGTTCCTAATAGCGTGGAGAAACCCATTCAGTCATAAAACAGTATCTGTCACTGCTGTCAGACAAAATTATGTCGGGAAAATGGATTCTGCTCTCCCTCTCCTACGCCCGCTCTGTTTGTGTGTGCGTGTGCGTGTGCGTGTGTGTGTGTGTGTGTGTGTGTGTGTGTGTGTGTGTGTGTGTGTGTATGTGTGTGTGTGAGAAAAACAAGGGCAGAAAGAGAAAGTGGATAACGGAGTGGAAGAGCGAGAAAAAAAACGCATCCATGGATTTAGACATCTTTCTTCAAAGTGGAGTGCTTTCATAAGGCCTGGATAATATGCATTGTGTGTGTAGATTTTGGAAGTGTGTGTGGATGCACATGCACATGGGCGTTTGTGTGTGCGTCTGCTCTCCATATTGTGATTCTCCAAGCACAAATCCCATGCTGTCTGTAATAATTATTTTGTGAACTGGCTGCTAACACTGCAGCAGTTCCTGAAGCAATTTACACACTCCATCTACTCAGCAGGAATAAAACATAACATCCTGGTTCTGATCGGTAAATACACTCCACTCATCCAGTCGGTGAGATGATGCTGCAACTCTGATCGCAATGAGAAGATCCGTCATCAGTTCTGCCGCATCATTGATTCTAACGCCCGTGTATTTCCTCAAAGCTGCACCAACCGTGACATGATGCTGCTTTTTTCTACTTGATATATTTTCTGATTTCACACAAGGACTTTTGAATTCTAGAAGCCCAGGAGTCAATTAATACATATCTAGGAATTTCTGCATTGTCGGATGGAGCTTTTCCAAAGAAAATAAAAGAAGTGATCAGTTGGCCAAGCGATCCACCACTTTGGTCCAAATATCTCAACAAGAAGGGATGTCACAAGAACCAATAATTTAATACCAAGTCGATGGCAAAATTCTGAAAACGTGACGGCACTTGTTTTTCTACAGTAATGTAGATACCATTAGGCCTCAAGGGCAGATATCCGTCATCTCAAAGACGATAGAAAATGTGTTTGGGATGCAGTAAACTCACTATCAACATGTCCGGGACACCCACCCTATTTTTTCCCTGATAATGCTACATTGCAAACACCAAATCTGTGTTGAAACTGTGAAACTGGCAGGACGAGAGCTATTTAACGTTAGCCGTTACCTCCGTGCAGGACAGTGCTGCTTACTGGCTGCTAACAGATAACATTAACTAGCTCTCATCCTGTTGATTTTAACACAGGAGGTGTCATTGATTTACATTATGCGCTCAGGCTCTACTCAGTAAAAATGTATGTAAAAAAGTATTGGGCAAAGGTCAATTGTAACACCATGATGTGTAAAATGTAGCTTTTGGTGAGAAACTTGAATTAATCCAGTCGTTTGAAGGAGAGATGTTTTCACAGCAATATAAAATAGATAACAGAGAGGGAATTATGACCTTCATAACAAAAACTAGTATGCAAACTGTAATAAAGGAGGGGATGCTGAAGTACATGGGATTTATTGTTTTACTTTTGTTTTTTACCGTGGTATCAAGAATCGAGAAATTTCACTGGTATTGGTATCGACTACTAAATTTCTGGTATCTTGACATAACCATCGACAACTATTAGATGGATTACCATGACATTTTGTACATATATTCATGGCGCCCAGCTGATGAATCGCTATGACTTTGGTGATTCCCTGACAAAATATTTCAACTTCTACTAGATAAATTGGCACCAAATTTGGTGCAGACATTCATGGTTACCAGATAACAAATCCTAATGACTTTGGTGACCATCTGACTTTTCCTATAGCGCCACCATGAAGTTCAAATTTGTGGTTTTGCAAGAAATGCCTGCACAACTGCTGGATGGATTGACACAAAATCTGGTACAGACATTCATGTCCCCACAAGGAGGAATCCTAATGACTTTGGTGGTCCCTTTTTTTCCCCTCTAGCACCATAATCAGTACATTTTCTTTTTGGTTTATGGAGACGCTGACGGTAGCATTTAGCTCAAAGCACCGCCATGCCGAAGTAGCTTTGCTATAGTGTGGCGATAGACTCTTAAGTCTTCCAAAAACATAATTCAAACCGTTTTTAATGAGTTTAATAGTGATAAAGCTATAATATTTAGCAAAGCATAAAGTTCAATTTACATCTTAATAAGGTGGAGGTGAAAGTATGTTATGTTTGTGTACGAGTAGCCTTTCTCCTGGAAGTGAAGTAAGCTCCTTTAAGCTGTCCTTTAAAATGAATTCATTGTTTCTACACATTCATGCATGGTGAGTGCTTAAATATGCCACTCCCGCAGGATCGCATCCATCTGAATTGTCATTCCTTCTTGCTGCTACATCTGTTCAGTTGTTACGCCACATTTTTTTTTTCCACAGATAAAAGCCTAATTTTGCATAAAGCCCCCATAACGCCACACTAGATCCAGCCTCCTGATGCAGTCAAATACACCCGCATGATTTGCTGCAGTCTGCGCCTCTTTAGAATAAAACAGTAATTCACTGCCGATTATATAATCCTCAAAAAAATAAATAAATTCCAAACACCATACACATCCAACCATAACAATTTTAAAAGCAGGCTCTTCATAAAAACTCATCTAACCAACTCGGTGCGTTACGGAGAACAGCAGGTGTGGATGCTTTGTGAATCCTACACACCTGTAGTGGGTGGGAAAAAAAAGAGGAAACACACACACACAAATGCTGGTGGCTCAGTTCCACCTCGCCCTTCCTCTCTCTCTCTCTCTCTCTCTCTCTCTCTCTCTCTCTTTGTGTCTCTTTTTCTCATGCTCATTTTGCTCTCGCTATCTCGGCCCATCTGTCTCCATCGCTCGCTCGTCTCGGTATCTCACCATATTTCTCCCCTCTCTCCCTGTCTCTTCCTCTCGTGCCTCAAGGGGACACATTTTATATTTTTAGTGCATATCCATATTTTAGTGCAGTTACTGAATTTTTATCTCTTGATCATCATGGAAGTCTCTCTCTCTCTCTCTCTCTCTCTCTCTCTCTATGTGTGTGTGTGTGTGTGTGCTGTGCTGCTGATTTCTGGCGCATGGGTGGGACGGCTGCACCAGAGGGAGGGAGGGAGGGAGAGGGAGAGCAGCTCCCAATTATGTTTCCACTTTGGGTCTCCGTGTCTCTCTTGCTTTCAGTCTCTTTCTCTGCACCACAGTCAAGTGGTACTGATCAATTTCACAGGCTCTCTGTTTACAACAACACACTCTACCTCCCTTCAGCACACCAACAAAGGGTCTTTTGTGTGTGTGTGTGTGTGTGTGTGTGTGTGTGTGTATGAAATATGAAAAAAGACAGTCTCAAAGATTGGGTGGAGACTGTGCGGATTGCGGCAAACTAAACCCGAATACTGTAACACGTACACACACACACCCGCACGGATGTGACCTGAATAAAAAACCATATTGGTCGAAGCACAAGTCTCTTGAAAAGTGTTTCTATCGATAACCAGTGCAGAAGGGTAAACACAGGCTACACACGCACACACACACGCACACACATGCAAGAGCAGTGACCCCTTGCTACCCCAATAACGGAGGTCTCAGGTTTTGATTAACTGTGGTTTGAGGTGCTATCAGGGACCACAACAAGCAATCACAGTTAAAGACAGACAGAGCACACAGATTATCAGGGGGGCTGGAGAAGAAGACGGGAAGGGGGACGGGATGAAGGGGAATGATGGAAAGATGGGAGCAGAAAGGAGAAGTTAAAAGGAAAGGGAAAGAAGGTGGGGGAAGAGGAAAGATGTGAGGAAAGATGCAAGATGTTGTAAGAAAAGGAGGCAGTGGGAAGAAGGAGGCAAAAAGTGGGGGTGATGGCAGGAGAGAGGGACAGGAATGAAAAGACAAAAATACATAACCATCTATCTCCATTTCTAAATCCTTCCTCTAGCCACACCTCCCTCTTTTTCCATTCTTCTCTCTATTAAAAACTTTTCCTCTCAGCCTCACCCACTCTAAGCACTGCACGAGGCAGCCAGATGTGGGTATAAAGATACATGGCTGCCATTTAAAGTCCATTACAATGGCGAGAATGCTCAGCCATTTTCTTTGTGGAAGCTTCCTCACATTAAGAAAAGAAATCCATGGGCTTGTTGGTAAATGAGCTCATTGATCAACTTGGAGATAGCATTTTCAACGCTGGTGTTCAGCGCTTATTGCTGGTTTTGTTTTTTGCAGTTCACTGCTGACTACCCGGATCCTTATCAAACCACAGTTTGGTTGGATCAGATGTGTCGGTCAGTAATCGAAAAAGATAAAAGGAAATATATTTGTAATAGGGCTCAAGGAATACATTGAGTAAGTTGATATCATCAGGCAATATGCGGTTATCAAAGATGTTTTGGTATTGGCACATGTGTTTGCCAGATAAAAAAATAATTGCAGGATAATATACAATAATAGTAATATGATAGTATATTTTTAAAACCCAAACAGGAACACCAGGGCTGTAGCCAGGATTTTAGAAATACTGAAATACAAACTCTATGCGATTTTCTGAGAATTTAAAGAAATTGTGTTTTATCTATTTAAGATAAGATAAGATGAGCCTGTATTAATCCCCGGAGGAGAAATTCCGGTGTTTCAGCAGCACAAGGACAAAAATAAGTACAGAAAAAAAATATTCAAAAGTATATAAAATAAAAAATAAGAATAGAAATAAAGATAGAAAACTATACCAAAGTCAAAATCACAAGGCAACGCAAGAGTGACATTGTGGTGTGATTAGTTGCAGCAAAATCAGCAAGGTATAGTATATGTAAGCAATATACACCAGAATAATATATAAAATTATATCTGTATTAATATGGAAATAGAATATAGTATATCATGTAATATAACAGTATAACATATCAACATAATATAGAACAGTATAATATAGTACGGGGTACAAACTATAATATAGTATGAGTATACTACAGCATGATATATATTATAAATAATACATATATATAACAACATATATAAATCAGTCCAACAGCGAGATAATAATAATAATAATAATAATAAGAGAGGGAGAGTAACTTAGGAGTTACTTAACTGTTCAATTATACCAACTATTCTTTAAATGTTCAAAGCAGACTCTTCGCTGTGAGGTGTTGAAGTGAATGGTACATCCCTTTTAATTTGAATTGTTAGTTTTTCCCCTAGAAACTGTCAAATGTTAAAATATTGAATCGAAAAAATATCAGGATAAGGTTTAAAAAAAACAAACATGTGTCATATGTGTGTAATTGGAGAGTAAAACCCCAAATTCCCACAAATATTATGGCAGACATGACCTAGGCATGCTTAGTGGTACAATGGCTACACGGTCGGGAAGAATATGTGCACATTGCTGCACGCACATATGCACAGATACACACAGGTGTAGGTCCTACCTTCTCCCACTCTCTGTTCTTGTTGAGAACAATGACCACCAGCTTTGGGTATTCCTGGTATCCGTCTTCTGTGAATGACAAGTCTCTGCCATCCCATGTCACATTCATCATGTACCTGAGAGTGAGAGGAGTCGGAGGAGGAGGAGGAGAAGTGGGTGAAGAAGTAAGAAGGATGAGGACAAAGAAATAGAAGAATCAGAGAATAAGAAAAGGAAAGAAATGAATGAAGGCGAGGAGAAATAGAGGAAAAGGGAAATTGGATTAAATTAGCATGAGAAAAAGTCAATTTACAACCTACTAGTATTACAATCCTGAAAATATTCACACAGACTCTTTTGTATTGAGAGTCAAAGCGTAATGCTGAGGGATAAAAAAAAAAAAAATCTATTCAAATCCTGCAAAAATGTCTGTATGTGTGCCTGGTATAACCTGTAAGTGTTACTACAGAATTACAGTACAGTCAGTGTGGTAGTGCACGGTGTGCATATTAGAAATTAGAAAGGATCAGTCGGCTCCAGACAGAAAAAAAAATCCCAGAAAGAGAAATAAGAAAGTGACAATGGATAGTACTAGAGCCATAGTCTGTCCATACTAACACTCACCACCCACACACTGTAATGAGTGACCCATATGGCAGGTCACATTAGCTAAGATGGAGGGCAGTGGGAAGATATTCTTGGGTCCACATAGCCTCCACATTAATCATGGCTGTCCTTCCCCACTCTGTCTCCCTCGCTCCTTCTGTCAGCGGTCATGTACAACAAGGGGGAAGAGAGACAGCTCCTCTTTTCTTCCTCTTCGGCTCCATTCTGGGGCCGGGGCGACTTCTAAATGGAACATGGACCCACCTGACGTGTCTTTGAAAAGCCACAGTGGAGCGCTGCAGGTGAGGCGGTTCATGCTGTGTGCGACATTGTGAACGCACACGCTGCTGTGTATGAAGGCGCTACTATTGATGGGGCACACATTGTGCTTTTAGATTTGACACACTGAATGCTAATGTGTAATAAAGAAATTCATTTTGGTGACAATACTGCCCAAATCCTCTTAATTCCAGCCGATTAGACTGTTATCAGGTCATTAAATAGGCATTATCGGTCGCTATAAGCCCCATAGATGTGGATCAATAGGGGCCAGCTACACCCACTAGTAGGTTTTATCATCTATTTACATGGTTGACCTCTAGCGACTGTAGTAATTATGACAGGAGCAGAAGTGGAAGTCAGGCGCTGTAGTATGGATCGCGTGAAACTCCATATAGAGTGCAGGTTGGGGATGATGGATGGGACACAAACAGGGCTCTCACCCAGGACATCGGGGTTCGAATCCTGTGTGAACAATATGTAGTTGTTTTTGTGTTCACAAGTTTCAATTTGAAAGGTAGTTATTTTTTCCCTAAACCTAAATGGTTTAGTTGCGTAAACCTAAAGAAGCAATTATGTTTGTGTTAAAATATAACGTTTCATTCAGTTTCACATGTTACAACGTGTCGTTTTTTTATAGTAGGTGTAGTAGGCCCCTATTTACCTACATCTATGGTGCTTGTAGCGAGTGATAATGCCTATGTTATGGCCTGATAACAGTCAAATTGGGTGCAGCAATTCAGTTTCAGTAAAGAATATTTCTTTACCTCTCTGATTCTCTGCATGTTTATCACTGCAAAACTTGATCTAATATCAAATCTTTGATTGGTAAGCAATTGGCTATCAATTTAGATTAATTGCTTTAATGCTGCAGTTGGTAACTGTGAGCAAATATGATGAGTTATTATTATAAAACTGTCACTACTCCTGACAGTAGTGCATGAGCCAGATAATCTGTAAAAACAAAATCATGTTCCTCTGTGTCCTCCTGTGCTCCTAATGTCATTCGCAAGATTTCAACGCGCCCAGGCAAAGACAACCAATCAGAGTCGAGGAGTTTCCACAGCAGCCAACCATCACTGCTTGCAAAACGTAAAAAGTCCAATCAAACGGTCAAACTAGGCAGCGCTAATCAAATACGAATCAATATTCTGTTACTGTACTGCGTATTTCTCTCCTCAAATGTTTTCAGAAACATCGTGTAGTGTACTGTTTAGCTGTAAAATGAGAAAGTTTGTGACCCGACCACCACGTTGGAAAGTTGAGCCAAAACCAAGCACGGCCGACCAGATGGAGAAAATTTTGCAAATGCATGCAAATAAGGAGCACTAGGAGAACATAAACGAACATGATTTTGTTTTTACAGATTATCTGGCTCATTCACTACTGTGTAATGCCATGCATAATATTAACCAACACATGATCTGTCGGAAGAAAGTGGAATTTTCAATTTACAGTAAGTTAATTATTCATTTTATATATTTAAGCTATTATGAACAGACTCCCACACTTGTGTGTTACACAAACCAGAAGTTTAGACAATTACAAGACCAAGCCAAAAGGTTGGTGACAGAGATAATAGAGAAAAAGCCTGATTGTGTTTTTGTGCGTGTGTGTGTGTGTGACATTTTGCAATACCTACATGTCCCTTTAAATTGTTGCTGGTAACACACATGCACACACACACACACACACAGCCGCTCAATGCTCAGATGAAATCAGCCAGCGATAAGGGGATTGAGTGGGTTTTTGTGATTAAAATAATCTGATTGGCCTGCGAGCAACCAGGTGCGTAGCATTAAGCCGTTTGATTGGACGCTGGACGCAGCGCCGAACCCAATTATGTGCGACTACAGCAGAGGAAGAGGTGCTGGAATCGATACCAGAGCCCAGGCTGCTCTTTTAGACAACAGACCATTCTGCGCTCTGCAACCATCTATCTGGAAGAGATGCACGCACACGCACACGCACGCACACACACACACACACACACACACACACACACACACACACACACACACACACACACACACACACACACACACACACACACACACACACCACTTACAAACATACATAGTGGGAGATTTTACTCTTCTTTCCATTTGTTTATTGTACATTTTGCTCTCCTTGGTTGCTCATTTGGATTATTTTAACTCTCTATCATGCTCTTATTTCTTTTGACACAAACCAGCAAAAAACTAAAAATTCTTGACAGCATTATTGCAGAGGCATCTGATGTAATGCCGATGTAACAATGTCAAAACTTGTGCTGGGTGTTAGAAATATATATCTATGTGAGTAGCACATCGTGTAAGGTGAATCAGTAAACAAAATGATTCCCTGGTAGAGCTGGTAGGGAGATGTTCAGACAACCGGATTTATTTCCTGTGGAAAACTTCCTAGGCAATGACCATTGTGCAGGCTAAACTTTAAAGCAGCAGTGGGTAGAATTAGAGAGAAGTTATTTTTAGAATACGGTCACTATATCTTGACAGTAGTGCATGAGACAGGTAATCTGAAAAACAATCATGTGCCTCTGTGTCCTCCAGTGCTCCTAATGGCATCTGCAAGATTTCACAGACCAGAGAAAAACAACCAATCAGAGCAGAGCTGGAGCCTGCCGTCTCTAAGCAGCTGTCAATCACTAGCAAACTCCGATCTAACGGTCAAACTAGACAGCGCTGATCAAATATGAAACATTATTCTGTTACTGTAATGCCTATTTCCCGCCTCAAATGTTTACATGAGTGGGACACGGCAGCCATGTTGAGATCAGTTGAGGAAATACCAAGCACCGCCCACCAGCCGGAGCAAACTCTCTCATTTTACAGCTAAACAGTTCACTACAAGATGTTTCTGAAAACATTTGCGGAGAGAAATAGGCATTACAGTAATAGAATATTGATCCATAATTGATCAGCGCAGCCTAGTTTGATCGTTTGATTGGAGTATGGAGTGATTGACAGCTGCCTCTGTTGAATGAACAGCCAATAGGAACGCTCTCTCTGAAATGACCTGTGATTGGCCAAAGACTCTAGATTTTTTAAAGTCTGAAAACAGAGCCATGAGGAGGTGCAGAAGTCTAGTTTCCTCTCAGAACACTTGAATCACAATATGCTGAAAGGTTATTATGGAATTTTTGCCCAATGATGCCAAAAACATTCTGCCTACTGCAGGTTTAATTCATGCGAACAACGTGAATCTGCAGCTTGGAGCAATATTTCAGCTGAAACTATTCTTTGTGATTAACAGCAGTGAGGTTTTTCATAAAAATCCTGTGTATTGCAGCTTTAAAAAAAAAAAAATCTGAGATTCAGTTGAAGCCTCAGCTTTTCCAAACAAGCTAAATGAAAAAAAAAATAGGCATCACTGAGAACAATTATTATTTTTGTCATGACTGCTGTAAATATTTGTGTCACTAGCTGTTCATGTGGAAATCAAAGTGGAGCATCCTTATATTACACAACAAAAATATCAGAAAGGATGGGCAGATTGTGTGTGTGTCTGCAAGTTTGGGCCGACGCCCATCAGACAGGTGGACCTGATACGGCGTTGCTAGGATACGGATACAGGCTGGAGTGTGTATGCTGTAAGATGACCCTAAACAACCCCGAATGAACATCCCTGCACACACACAGAAACACAATTACATTGCCCACCTCAACAATTCTCCACCTAATGTTTCCTCTCCCCTGTAGCACTGAGATCCTAGTAAAGCGATCCAATTTCTCTCACTTTCCAGCCTCCATTATATCAGTAATCTCTCTATTCATTAGGGGAGGGGGGGGCGAGGAGAGGGTGCAGCAGAGGTGGGGAGATGGCGGAGAAGGAGCACCCAAAAAAAAAAGTATAAAAGAGTATAAAGATAAGAGAGATTGAGATGGAAAGAGGAGAAGTGTGACGGGAGAGAGGAAGAGGACTAAGCCTCGACAGCGTTAGGATAAAAATATCTTCAGTGTTATTTTTTCCCCTCTTATTTTGGAGTAAAAGGGGATGGGATGTGATGGGAGGGGGGCGCTGCACCCAGCACTAAATGTACACTGCAGCAGGCAAATAAGAGCACACACACACATACACTGCATTACAGCAAAAAAGGGCCAAACCCAAAACACTCTTCATTCATGCTGTTCTCTTAATCCTGCACTTACTGAGCAATGAAGATTAATAATGTTAATATAAGAAACAGTGACATCTTTTCTGGTTTTCTGAAGAGGCTTTACTGCAGGGAGTCTCCGCAAAGATGTTAAGATAAACCGTATAATACCGCATGTGTGTGTTAAAGATAGAGTTATTTATCCTTCATAAAAACAAGGACCAGTCAAAAGCAATGATGTATACTGTCAGCACATGATCTATGAACAGCACACACGCTGTGCTTAGAGACAAAGACTGGGAAGTCTGGAAAAAAAAGATGGGACGTGCTACCAGTGCTGATTTAAGTCTTTTAAGATGACCCAATGGTCACTTGTAAACACACTCATGCCTCAGGTGGCACGTGTTAAGTGTGGCATGAATGATGACCGTACACGGTGAAGTAGATGCTAGCTTAGCAGAGTCTCTGCCCCTCCTGTTGTCCCCGGTGTCCGTGTGTGTGCATTATGTTTGTGCAGTTATTTTTCAGCGCGAGTTCGGGCAGCACAAGATTAATGCTAACAATTACATTTCCTTTTTTTCCCCCCCGAGTTTGCAGTTGCACAATAAAATGCAACACATGTCCACACAGCTACTTCAGCAGGATTTCCTTTTGTTGCACAAAATAGGATTTATGTTTGTGTGTGTGTACTTGGTTGGGGATTCTGTATACTGTAGCTGAGTTTGAATATCATGGGGGTTTTCTCCAATATGCTAATAAAGTTTTAGTTCAGGGATCCCTGCACAACACTGGAGCACCTTTCTTAGCTACCTCTGATGAAAAATTAATAAACTTCCCGTGCGGTGGGATTTGCAGCTGCGACTGACTAAACTCCCTTCATATCCTTGACTCTGCAGTCCCACATCTCCCCGTCTCTCCACTCTCCGAGCAGCCGAACCAAAAGCAACTTGATGGTTCATTTATCTCGGAGATGTAACACACTAGCTGTCAATCATATGCTAGTCCTGGGTAATGAACACAATATAGTGAACTGTTCTGCCTGACAAAGCCAGTAAGGAAGCCGGCTGGGAGTCGGAAGGCCTTCGGCAGGGAGGGGGAATCCTAGGAGGCTGCATCTGTCGATAACTGGTCAAGATGGAGTTAGGACCAGAATCTTTTCCACATCTGATTTACCATATACAAATTAGGGGTGTAAGAATATTGCGATATTATGTTTTGCGATACTGTATTGATTCTCAAAAACAATGTATCCATTTTTAATTAATTGTTAACATGCAAAGATTTACCAGTCAATACTTGTGTATGCACCCTCTTATAGTGCTATGATGTTGGATGTTGCAGGGACTTGTTTTACTCAGATTTTATGCATATGGCAGTGTGTTCTTTATACTATTACAGATTTTCTAAAATTAGATTAAAAAAATTGCAATATATCCCTTTGTTTACAGTATCCCAATATGCTCACTATAGAGGGCCCTTTATCACATCTTCTCCACTGAGAGGGCCCCTAGAGGGCACTTTATCACATTTTGTCCACTCTGAGGGCACCCTAGAGGGCACTTTATCACATTTTCTCTACTGGAAGGGCACCCTAGAGGGCACTTTATCACGTTTTCTCCACTGAGAGGGCCACCTAGAGGGCACTTTATCACATTTTCTCTACTGAAAGGGCACCCTAGAGGGCACTTTATCACGTTTTCTCTACTGAAAGGGCACCCTAGAGGGCACTTTATCACATTTCTACACTTCTACATACAGTATATCATGTTATATCTACCATAGGGCCATCCAAGAGGGCACTTCTGC
>CAKAOH010035858.1:0-17686 GCA_916701665.1 Sebastiscus tertius | reverse complement strand
TTAGGACACTTTGTGATATATGATTACATTCTTGTCTCCTAGTTTATTGCTTTATTACTCTTATCTGTTTTTCAAGTCACAGACCCTTCTCCACTCTGTGCAAGGCACACTATTGTGATACATTTAATTTACCTCACGATCCTGAATGCTGTGTGTGTACTATTCTGGCACTGTTCAACTAACCAACATTGTATGCATCTGTACAAACTGTAAATATGGAAATACTTGAGGCATCCATGTTTATTTAGCTTTAATTACAATGAAGACAAAAGTAGTAGCTGAACCAACTGCCTCTACCAGCAAAAGAGATAAATAAAAAGCACACAATGAAAACGTTTCTGCAAAACACCAAGAATTTAACAGCAGTATGAGAACTACCGCTTCAACTACTACTACAGTAACTAACAGCATAATAAAGAAAGAAATGTTCAACAGAAACAGTAGCTGAAACGGTAAAATGTAGTGCGGTTTAAGATAAAAAAAAGAAGCTGCCTTTCTGAAAGAAAAATCCTGAGATATGTAAACTGTCTCGCTAAGCCACATTTCTTTAGCTACACACAAACATATTAGATATTATTTATTATAAAGTAAAAGCGATATGATACAGTAACTATACTTTAATGCTAGATTGAAAGAGTACTCCAGTGATTTAGACTCCAGTGAGTCAGTTATGAACCATAACTGACTCACCATCAAGGATCATACGAAATCTGAGATATCGCCTTTTTATTCCATACATTATTATTCATCAAAACCTGGCGCCTACATTACCCACAATGCAACTTAACTGCCAACAGTTCAGTTGGAGCTTTAAGTGTGTTATAGTAGCAGCGGTAATATAGCCTCAAGCAGAGATGAGGAGCTCACTTCTTTCCAACTCAACTCCCAGATTGTTTTTTTTTCCATTTTCAAAATTCAAGTTTTCCGACCCAACTGACGCCAACTCAAGTGACATCACTTTAGGCAATTTATCAGACTTCACTCAGCTCTCTCAGGAGCCACAAAAGGCTTTATACAACTTTTTCCACATTTATGCAGTAGTACACCACAACATTTGCAAACATGTAAACATTATTTTATTGACAAAGTTGAGCTCAATGAAATGTTTTTTTATGCGCATTAAGTTGCTCATTATGTACCTTCATATAAAGGATTCCTTATAGTTTTAATTCGTTTGACATGTCTTCAGATGTATTTTTTACATCTTTTTTTATACTATAGAAAGCATTATGATTTACTTTTAGTATTGAAATGTGCTATATAAATAAACTGGCTTGGCCTTGCTTTGATTAGGTGAAAAGCAGCCAGCTGTTTACCTAACTGTTGCACACACAAATTTACAATGTCAGTAGAAATAAGCACACATGGCATTTTGGGGTTTATTCATCGAAATTCACATCTTATATACTAATATGGACAAGATGGAAAATTGGCTATGTGATGCCACTTAATGTGTGGTTGTGGTATGGTAGTTGTGTGTGTGTGTGTGTGTGTGTGAGTAAAAGTGAGAGAGTAAAGGCGTGTGAAAGAGAGAGAGGGGATAAGGCACATTTGAGTTGTCGTTTTGCCTCTGCAAAGCTTTCTCACCTTGACCTTTCACTTCATCTCTATTTCTGAAGTTTATCCTTCTTATCTATGCTGCGTATGCGCGCTCGCGTATGCCGGGAGCCTCGTCTCCTCTGCCTGCTCGCCTTCACTCAGACAGAGCGCGCGTTCTCGTGTACTCGCTCCACCTCTAGACGTGAACGCGCGCTCACTCCACACTGCAGAGGAGTTAGTTTAGCTCTGAGAATATCTGGTGAATGTTCAGTGGCCGTTTGTGCAGAAATAAATGCTGCAGCTCCTCCAGAGAGAAACATTACCGTCTCCCTCCTGTGCCCGCAGGGAGACACCGGGTGCCGGTGTCACGGTTCACGTTTCTCTCTGCGGAGGCTCGTCACTTCACAAGACACGGAAAACCTCTGTTGGTGCGCGCTGTGTCAGTGAATGCAAGCAGACAGTGGAGGAGAGGCTCCGGTTGCTGGTGTCTCCCTGCGGGCGCAGGAGGGTGAGGCAGGAAAAGCCAACACTAGGATCAGATCTAAATCATGTTCATGGAGAGACCTTGGTCTGGTCAGCTAACATTACTGCCAAGCTGCTGAAATATAGAGTGATATTGTGGTTTTAGCTGACGTGTGTCGCCTCACTGTTTTGAGCGATGCTCGTTCAGGCATATTTAGAGCGAGCAAGCGCGAGCCCAACGCTGACTTTCGTTGATTTCACGGCCACAGGTGTCGCTGTTAAGAAGCAATTCTGAAAGTTACAAGTAGTCCCTTTAAAGCAGAGGTGTCAAACTCAGTTTCATCCCGGGCCACATCAGCATTATGGTCGCCCTCAAAGGGCCGGTTGTAACTGTAAGACTATATAAATATATCTACTCTTTATCATATTACATAATTGCTTCTGCATTTGATTATTATTGGTTTTAGTAATAACTTAATTAATAACTAGCTCTGAAAGCAGAAGTCTAGGAAAAATGATGCAAGCAGACATTCAAGTGTACAACTAATGTACAATTTATTTAAAAAATGAGTTCAGTAACAAAAACACATGCTTGTGCATCGATGTATATGCATGTACGTATAGACACAAAAAATACTGAATGTGGGCACACACACTCACATTTCTATGTGTTATTATAACATAGATCCCATGAATTTATGAGATTAAGAAACCCTCATCATTACTCATCCATCAAAGATCAACATTTTCAAGTGAGTAATAAAGTTTTTTTTTTTTTTACCATCACACAAATATTATCAAGCACTATTTATTACACTGACTTCGTTTAACTTTTTGGTCGCAGTTGAGAGGGGCAGAACTATGGTACAACAATGTGACGGAGTAGCCGTCACTGACGGTGGGCCGCGCACACACACACCCCGAGGCCACACACACCAACATTTCTCCGCTGCGTCGTTGGGTGCAGGCAGCGCACACACACACACACACACACACACACACACACACACACACGCGCCAAACATTTCTCCGCTCCCTTCCTGATTCTCTCAGGAGTTAAAACACCTTGCGACATCCCTCTCCCCTAAACTGTTTGTCAGTAGTGCGACCAAGGGTGCACATTTGATTGTTCAGCTGTTTCCTGTACGCATATATTCACACAAACATTATCTTGGACATTTTGGCGACCACATCACTCTGTTAGAGTGCCGCTGGTGGAAACGGCTGATATTGAGACGCTTCAGTGCGCAGGTAACAAAATCAAGATGCATTGTGGTACATGTAGTTTATGGACACCGTACTTCTGTAAAGCGGCATAGAATTGTATGATAAGCAAATGATATTCTTTGCAAGCTCTCGCGGGCCACATAAAATGAGGTGCCGGGCCGGATTCGGCCCGCAGGCCTTGAGTTTGACACATGTGCTTTAAAGGGACTGTTTGTAAGAATCGGAAATGCTTGTTAACAGAGACCCCTGTGGCCGTTAAGTCAACGAAAGTCAGCGTCGGGCTCACGCTTACTCGCAATAAATAGACATGAACGCTTGCTCAAAACAGTGAGGCGACACATGTCAGCTAAAACCACAATATCACTCTATATTTCAGCTGCTTGGCATTAATGTTAGCAGACCAGGCGAAGGTCTCTCCATGAATCACTGCTGATCCTTGTGTTGTCCTGCTTCAGACTCCCGACCGCGGTAGGAGGAAACAGGGGAGACACCGGAGTTTTGGTCTGAGACGATAACGTTTCTCACTTTGGAGCCCCGTCGTTTCACAAGACATGGAAAACCTCTGTTGGTCTGGAGGAGCTGCAGCATTTATTTCTGCACAAACGTCCACTGAACATTCACTAGATATTCTCAGAGCTACTAAGTCTTCTGCAGTGTGTAGTGAGCGCGCATGCACGTGAGGTGGAGCGAGCGGAGTGAAGGCAAGCAGGCAGGCAGAGGAGCAGAGGAGCAGAGTACAGCAGAGACTCCGACCCTGGAGACCAAAGCTACGGTCTCCCCTGCGTCCTCCGACTGCGGCCAACAATGTTTTGCAAGACTGGCTTCACTAAATATAACTCTGCAGTTTTGGTGCTTCCGTGTAATTTGTGTTGGAGTCTTGTCTGAACAGCATAGCCACACATGAGCGCGCATATGCGAGCAAGCAGTGGGACACCGACCCAGGTTATTTATACATGTAAGAAGTTACAAACAGTCCCTTTAAAACCATAACACTGGCACACATTTGGTAGCCTAGCCACAAAAGTAGCTGTAGTCAAGTTTCAGCCAAACTGCTCAGCAATAGCTAGATGCTGAAATTCAAAATAAATAAATAAAAAGAAGTCGTACTGCTTCAATAGGCATTTTTTTTTTACATAAACACATAACATGACCAACATTTTTATCAGAATTATGTTTATCAAAGAATAGGCTAATATAGATATGTACTAATACTAATGTATCTGCCTAGCTGTATAGGCTTCCAGTAACGCCAAATTCACACCAGAGCAGTGGTGGAGTGATGCCTGTGGTGAGCTGCCATTGCAATGTGTCTGAAAAGCTGCGGCGGCTGCTCCCGAGCTCACTAAGCTGCGGCCGTTTGATTCTGCGACGAAGTGCGGCCAAACAAATCTTGGGAACAGAGAAGACACAGCCAAATAGTGAACAGATCCTGCGACATGGTGACCTATTGTTACAAAGAATTTCTTCACGCCTGAAAAACATGAACACGCCTCTCGTCCGCAGAAAAATGTCGGCTAATTATTGCGGCGAGTTGCACTTCGCCGCTGCCTGTTGTGAATTCAGCATAAGAACCTCAACGGCCAACTGCTGTCTTCAGTCTTTATCGGAAGTTTTACGCTCGCTGCATAGCTACATACATAGTTAGGGCAGAATCATTTTTAGCTATAAAGATGACCAAGCTTTCCCCTTTCCAGTTTCTTACTGTATATCTGGCATTAAACATACAGTTTACAGGTTATAGCACAAACACTGAGACAAACAACTGCTATTGCACTGTATGTGACTGGTCAGGTGAGACTTAGTGGTGTCTTGTGGAGTGAGATGTTCATATTTAAATCAGTGACAAAACTGTCATAAGGTATACTTAAGTAAAAATGTGTTGTATAGCTATCAAGGGTCCAAGTAACATGTTGTGCCTTGGAACCTGGGTTGCATGACTGAAATGAGTCACAGCCTTTTTCTGTCATATATGTGCTATAGAGAGGATGGTACTGAGAGTCACTGAGGAGGTCCAGGGGTTAATGTGTGTGTCTGAATTTATGTCCAAGCTCAGGAATAAATGTAAGTGAATGGTTAGACGGAACCACAAAGGCTGAACCCTGATGGCTGTGTGTCCATGGGGGGAGCTGACGTATTTATTTATGGACAGATACTGAGTTGGACAACCCGTGATGCGAAAATGCTCTTACAGTGTGAAATATTGCTTTAATACTGAAAACAAAAGAAATGTCCCTGAATGTCTTTTTATGATGTCATTATGAAGATAGCTCTGGGCTTTTGTGACACCATCTGCAGTGAGTGTGGATCCACTCCTGTGGTAGCCTACAGCAGGGTCACAGGGGTCAGGGTAGGCTTTGTTTGACCACCTCTCCACTAGCCCATCCTCCCAAAGGACAGGATGGGCTGGCTAATCAAAATGTTCACTTTCCTTCATGTGGCAAACGTTCAGTGGTGGTGTAATGGTGGAGAATGTGTGAATATATGTGTGTGTGTTGTTATAAAAAAGTTAAAACACCTAAAAAGAGATTAGTAAATTGCAGTTCTCTCTATAGTTTCATCATGTGTTGGGTGAAGAGGTCAGACAAAGGAATTCAGGGGTCTCAATTGTAACTGTGCTTACAAAAGGAGGAGTATAAACCCACCATAAATACCACTGCTCAAAAGCTTCAATGACTGGTCCGACAAAGTCTAATGTGTCAAGAAAGCACTTGTTCAAGTGGGATAATGGCAAGAGTGCATACATTTGTTAGCATTTCCTAATCTATGTGTATCATCTGTAGCAAATATTCAATTAAACTCACCATGGATAGCAGCTCTGGCATTAGTTAGGATTGTAGACTCTTGGGGCTTGAAAATTAGATTACTCAATGAGGCAGACACATCTGAGCCATTTGTGTAAATGATTAACTCTGGGTAGAGAAAACATCACCCCAAACTCAAAACAATACAGCACTTTCATTTTCATATGCCATTTGATCTCGTATGAATGTCTGAAGTAATGATTCACTCGCTAATTACTATTCTAAAATTGGATGGAAAACGGAAAATACAACGCAGTATTACATGAATCGTGTAATATCAAGTTGTATTAAGACAAATCTTCAAAAGAAGGAAGAAGAACAAGTGGTCTGAGATTGAAGAAGAAGAGTCTTGAAAATTGGGAGAAAACAGAGGTAACGGTCCTTGTTCGGAGGATAAGGCTATTTGGCTGACACTTTTATGAATGAGTATCATTTTGGAAAACTTCTCTGCCAGAGGTTTTTCAGAACAATTTATCTGTTCAGCCAACAGTCTGCTGCTTTGTTTCAGTTTGTGTATGATATATATAGTTTAAAGGTCTTATTGATAACATTTTTATCAATACAAATACAGTATGTATCAGTACCAAATACAAGTATGGCTTTTCCTGAAGAAAATGTATGATTGTGAATTAATCATTTCAAACATTTTGGAGGGTCCAAAATGATTGTTTTGTTTATCTCTGTGGAAGCTATCAGATGTTTGGTTCCCACTTCTAACAAGGCTTGTAAGCCAATAGTAAAACAATGTTTGTATCACGTGGTATCTCTGGGTCGTCAGTTAGGTTGTGTCCGAAATTCCATACTAAGATGCTATTTAGTAGGCTAAAACAGTATGTGAGATATTTTAGTATGTCCGAAACCTTAGTAGGAAACCAGAAGTACGGGAATTGCATACTATTTCCGGTAAAATAATACATTATGCAACGCTGGACACTACGGCGGTATAAATATCCCACAATGCAATGCGGTAGTAACGACAACATTCATAACAGACAATGGTGGACAGGACAATTTAACTATAAGCATACGATTTTGCTTTGCTAGGTGTAATATAGAGTACATTCTAAATTAATTCAGACTTTAATTCACACAAACCATCGTTATGGTCACTAGGTTGGTGCAGGTTACCATGGTTACACAGAGGCTCTCAAGAAGTGACGACATAAATTACTGCTCATTGTGTTCGAAAAGATACATATTGCTGTTTATTCACTTAGAAGTATGTCGAACGATAGTACACCTATTGAGTATGTAGTGCATAGTATGTGATTTCGGCCGAAGTCTTGAAAATGAAAATGGATAAATGGCTTAGATTGACAAGTGCCTGGCAACCGCTTGTTGTGAAGTGAATGCAATTGAACAGGGAAGGGAGAATGTGATATCTGGTGGCTGAATGTTATCAATGTTATTAATAGCACCTTTAAAGTCTTGGAAAGTATTTTTGTACGGTAAAAACGGTCAATGGTCAGCAAATCCCATGAAAAGACAAAAACGAATATTGAATTGATTCTACAAACACTAACGTCTATGTATCCAGTTCATGTTGCGTTTATTCCTCTTTGCCATAGACACCCATTGTTATCAATGAGCCACACTGTTGCTCTGGGTGACACACTCCTTTCTTACTAACATGGGCACTGTAGTTCTTTGTGAGTCAACACTAAATGTAAATGTAAATGTGTATGAGGCCGCAGCCCCCTCATTAATCTGAAATGAGCCAGTACATTGACACAGCAGTGATGCCAACACAGAGGAATCTGGCCAATAAAAAACTGCAGGGTTGTCCGGTAAAAAAAAGTTGAACATCATCTGGCCAATCAAATATCTGCAAGTGCACATTCCTATGAGATTACTTTGTAAAGAGAACTATGTATTCTACTGTATACCTCCTTACTCATTGATCTACTATTCAACCCTTTGCATCTCCTATACACAGGGATGTTTTCCATCGTAAATCCACTGCTGAAAATAGTCCCAACAAAAATAATATTTACTTTTGTGTGAGAAATGTTCCCAATAAACTACTGTGCCCAACTGTTTTAGGAACTTATTTTGCCTTTATTAAACCACATATTTTTACATGTTTTTAAACCTGCAGTAACTGATTTATCTTGGTCCACTTGGGGCCAGCAGAAACAAGCTGTGAACACAACACTGACATATTATCACCTTTTAAGTTGATATGGTGAACTTGTTAGCAAACAATTGCTTATTCACACATCCAGCAGTCACAGCGCAACATTATCATTCATTCTGAGTCGTGTTTGTGTACCTGATGAATGTCAATCCAATATTCACTCTCTTTTAGCTCCGGTTTTGGTCTCAAGGGAAATATGTCTCTTTAGCTGCTAAATGCTCCACTATGTTCACCAGCTAGTCGCTATATGTTTGTGTCTCTGTGGTTTATTAGAACAGTTTATCAAACAGCTGCCTTCTCCGTCTGGAAACAAACAACAACAAAAAAGTCACTGAGAGAAGAACTGACACATCGTTGGTTTTGATTGTGGGATTTGTTGACTGTAAGAAAGCCGGCCTTATGCTTTAAATTGATTTAATTCAAGGGCTGCATTTAAATGGCATTTCAGAAGCCATACTGTGAAGATTTGTTCTCTGAAAACAGTGACTTATTGCAAACTGGTGCAGCGCCGTTCACCTCGCTCAGAGGCCATCTTTAACATAATAACACTACTTTAGGAGCAACGGAAGTCAGACTGCGGCTGGCGGTACCACGGTTTTGCACCCTGTGGCTCACGTCAACGCAGTTTCATAAGCGTGTCGGATGGCCTTCAGGTAATGTAAAAACACAAAAGACTCTCTCTCTCTCACAAGCAAGTGTTTGGTTTGTCTGTTCTGGGCTACTGTAGAAACATGGCGGAGCAACATAGGCGGACTCTGTGAAGAGGACCCGCTCCCTATGTTGATATGAAGGGCTCATTCTAAGCTAACGAAACCACAACAATTCTTAGTTTCAGGTGATTATACACTAATGAAACCATAGATATGAATATTATATTCCATTTCCTTTAAATGCATTCAACAATTATTACAATATAATTCATTTAATATCTTATCAACATGTGTGCTGAGGCTAAATACTAAGGGTCTTAACTAAACCACTTTCGAGAGTGTCATGTGGCGTTGGCAGAGAAGGAGGAATAACAAGTGGCCTGAAAACAAGGAAGAAAAGTCTGAAAAGGGGAAGAAAACAGAGGCAAAGGTCAGCGGGAGCATTTAGGGGATAAGGCTTAAAGGACAGAGCCTGACAGGTGCAATCAGATGTGTCACACAGCCGTGGCAAAGTGGATGTCAGTGCAGCTGTGGGGGGCCACTATAAGCATGTCACCGCCAATCAGGAGGGTAAAATAAGAGCTGTAGAGTGTTTGGGCAGCAGGGAGTGTTTGTGCCTCTCCACAGTGAGCCCATTACAGCTGTCGAAGCTGAGTAGCATTGGCACGATTGAGGCCACAAACACAGGTGGCACTGGCAGATCCAAAGCACGTGAGACGGAGTGGGTGATCAAGTAGCTTCATGCAAATCAGCTATTTGTGAATGAACAGATCAGGTACAGGGTCATGTTTGGGTTTCGCTGGTGACATGGACTTGTTTATGGCCTGCCGGTTTAATAAGCAGATGTTGTGTCAGAGATAAAGCTTTAGTTATGAGCAGTGGTTAAGTCACTGGGGTCACATAATACAATCTGCCTTTGTGTAAAGTTAACAGGCTTCCTCTGGGCCCCTCGAAGCCTCCCAGACCGCAGAGGAGTGTTCAAGATGGATTGGGCTGTGACAGACATGCAACTTCTCCAAGATAGGAAGGTGGGTTTTTGTGTATTAACTTCTACTTCAATGTATTTATCACATTTAATTTGAAGCGATTTAATTTTTTTCTCCAACACACCTGTAGCCTAAACAAAATAATCTCCAAATAATTTGCTCTCAAAATACAGAACATGATAGAAGCTGTACACACATTGTCGTAGCGTCTATCTTTCTTTACATTTTAGGGGATTGTTATCCATTAAAATGTATCAATGTTAACTAAAAACATGCAGATGATCCATTAAAAAGTAAAAGTTTTTTTTAAGCTTGTTGTTTTGAACACACACACACACACACACACACACGCTTGTTTGACATACCTCAGTTGGGCTTTGAACTCAGGTCTCTACGTTGCAGATCGGAGTCCTTAACCACTGGATCACCATCTGCTGTTGATCAACACAAAGAACCAGAGAGAGAAAGAAGATCAGACTGAAGCTGCAGAAACTTCATTTTCATTCTTCATTCAAGAAACAAAGTTTACAGATTTAAAAATGTTCACACTGAAACAGATTCACACTGACAAACTGACAAAGTCTAATTCTGTGTTTTTCTTCTCAACCCACAGTGTTGTTTCATAAAAGTGTATCTTATTGTGAAAAGCCTGTCTTGAATGAGGTTATACTGATTTTTTGGGAAACGCTGGATGGAATTAAACTTATTCAAAGATCATTTGGGTAAAAAGCAGAACAAAAGCATTTATCTATCCATGAACATAACTCATGGATGAAGCCCTGAAAGCCCTGACAGCGCATGTCACTTAACAGCAATGCTGCTTGTTTAATTCTAGCTAAAGGTGGAAAAATAATCTTTCAGACAAAACTACTAAAATTGTATGTAAAATAGATGCAAGGGGGCAGCTGTACTGTTCTCATCAAGTCCAAAATTCACTCTGTTTTAGCTCTGTTTTTAGTCTCCACCAAGGGAAATGTCTGGTTCTTTCACTGTTAAATGCTCCATATGTTCACCAGCTAGTCGTTAGCTGTGTCTGCTGTTTTGTGCTGAGCAGGTAGTGAACAGTTGGTTTTTAGAGCTTTATTTTTTACCGAAAACAGCTGTAAACAACACTATGGAGCGGTGAGAATGAACGAAAACAGTAAAGGACAACTTCAAGAATGAGCTGAAACCCACTATAGGCTATAAAGCCCTGTAGAGCTGACTGAGATAATAATTCCCTGTAGTGTGTTACTATTGTGTTACTACTGTGTTACTACTATGAGTGACTCCTTGCATATTGTCATTTGATACAGTGTTATTGTAAAAATATTGATCATAGCTGCTTTAATATCAACACTTGTACACACAAAAGCTCAGTTTAATGGCTGCTCTCCGGCTCCTCTCCTTCTAGTGTGTGCTCATTTACACCCCCTCATGGATTCACAAAGCAAATGATGGTGGAAGAAGGGTGGAGGCTGCCTCTCCAGCTCATACTGACACTAATCCGGTGTCAATCCAGTGCACGTGGGGAGGAGAATGAGCTCACACACTCTGGAGGAGAGGGGTCTGCAGTGAGCCAGAGCTGTGGCCCTTATCTCCCTGCCATTGTCCCTCTCTCCTCCACCCCCCCGCCCCCCTCTCTCTTCATGATTAACCAGACTCATCGCCCTCTATGGTCCGTCGTTTCCTGTTACTTAGTTACCAGTTGCCGTGATTTGCCTGGGCCGCTTGTGTTTCCATGGCGACTGTGCCCATTCTGTCGTCTCCTGGCTTGCCTCTTGGCTGTGCTGTCCCGATGGCCTGTAGCCACCCCGGGCCTTGACCCACGGCTCCCTGCCTCCCTGCCTTCGTGCCTCATGGTCCCATAAGGCTGTCAGTGTGTGTTCACGTCGCACTGCAGCCTCTCACCATGCCAGATTGGTAAATGCAACTTCTGGCTGGTCGCTGTTGTGGCTGACTGATCAGACAAAGAGGGAGAGAGTTGATATGATGTATAATAAATATGCAGTCGGTACATCTCACCACACATCAAACATCAGTGTATGATATGACGTATGAACAAACCACTGTCATATTTGTCTGAAAGGGTGAGTTCACCCAAATCAAATAAAAAACAAAAAACAACAGTAAAAAAAAGTACTATAGGTTTTTCACCTTTTCTAACAAAACTCTTTAAGGATTTTCACAGCCCTTTTGGGAATATGCCTTTTCCACCAATAACAGATTGCACATATGTTTCAGAAGAATTACCAGTTGCACTTTTATTCCTTTTTGAAAATCTGTAAACGTTTGGGACACCAAATATAGCTTATATGTGTTTGATTTGGCCTGTTCATGATCAAATATAAGCCCTAAAATGTATGCCTGTCACCATCATACAATTTGGGATTCTGTTTACAAGTTTGGTTGGATGATTATTACAATTTAATGTTCACAATAAAGAACTCTTTTCACTATCAGATTTCAATAAAATACAATTAAAGTACAAAAACAACAGCAAAAAAGGAGGAAAACATTTTTAAAGAGATAAATTCCTACAATATTCTTATTTTACCTGCATGACAATTAATCATCACATTTAGAAAGACTTTCGTCACATAGAGATTCAAATATATGAATGTATTGTTATATTATTGTGCTGTTCTATGGAAGGATCTCACAGAGAGATACAGAAATACCTTGTGAACTGAAAGTCAAATAGATGAATCTATTTCTATCTTTTTTATTGGTTTCATTATTACATTTTCATCATTTTTTTCCCATGTGAATTAGTCTCAAATAGCTTTATTTGCCTTATTATCATCTGTGAAGCACTTTGAATTGCACTAACCTGTATGAGAGGTGCTATATAAATTGAGTTTGACTTACTGAATTATATTTGAAAAGCAGCATCTCTTTCCATCAACCAATCCACTGACGTTATTGTCTACAGTTTACATTAAAACAATTACATTTTCTAATAAAGAAATATTCCTAATAAAGAACTATTGAAATCTGTAGTTATACCCTGAGTAACAAGGACAATTTGGAAACAGATGTTGCCGTTGTGCCTTTAAAATTTAATTGTTAATGCTAAAAGCACCCAAAAATACAAAAATAATAAAGATGAAATACCGTCATAATAATTCAATTCAAATCAATAAAAACTCAATTATTTTCATGGCTAGTGATTAGTAAAAAAAAATATATATGTTTTTATGTGATTTGGGTGAACTATCCCTTTAATCTACAAGAAGACATACTATAACATTCATATGACAAAGCATGCAAGAGAAAAGTATATTACTGAGGTTATGGTCTGGTGTCGGACAGGTCCGTTTGAGGATGGGCGACACAAAGGAGGTGCAGTTTTCAGCTCCACCAACAGGAGGCAGTAGTAATCAAATTGTCACTCAGACTTTATCACACAGTGAGATCAGCAGCAGGCTGAGGAGGGTAAACTTGTCGCCCTAACTGAGGCTGATTCACCACCACTGCCTGCCTCTCATGCTCTTATTCAGTCTCACAGTTCTGTGTCAACGTCTGTCTGTCTTTCTGTTTACTCTATACGTCCTCCATTAATAAGCTCTGTTTAGGTTGTTTCACCTCCTCCAAGACAGATTTTGTTTTTATTTACGCTATTTCTCTTCACCATTTTCTGCAGACATCTTGTTTTTAACAATGTAAATACCCCCTGAGGAAAAAACTTTGATGCCCTCAGTGGTAGAAATGAACTTAAAGCACATTTAGTAACACTCAACATGAGTATTTATTTTGTGCTACTTCATACTTCTACTCCACTACGTTTTAGGGGCTAATATTATACTTTTTTATATAGTTGCTTTGCAGATTAAGATGTTTCATACAAAACATATGATGAATTTATAATATGATCCATATTTGTTGTTAAAACTATCCAACAGCATATATGAAGTTGCAAAAATTAGTAGAAAGTAAAGTACAAATATTTCTTAGCCAAAAAGAAAGGTTAACAAACTTCTGTGTTAATAATATCCCCAGTGGTAAAAATGAACAAATACAGAATAACAGGATCTGTTTAATAATCCAATAATATATATATAATATAAAAAAAAACAGTGTAACACTCTCAAACAGGTCATTTTGCATAATGACTCCTTTTACTCTTACTTTCTACTTCTACCATCAAACTCCACGAACACCGTGTCCTACATTTCCCATAATGCAACTCAAATGCAGCTTTCCTTAGACTCTCCTGGATAATTCAATGTCCCTATACGTTTACGATATGGCCTTGTTCAGTTATTTCAACTTTGTTTCTGAGAAATCTGAATGTTTTTTTCTGTCATTTTGGCAGACAGGTCTAAACAATACCCATGAGCCTCCACCACCGTTACTATGGAGAAGAAGCCAGTCAGGGGCGTAGAGTAGCTCAATTCATTTAATTTGTTCGGCGCCATAGTTGCTAAATTCATCCAAAATTGACCCAGAATTTTGAGATTAATTGATTTAAACCACAGATTAGTAAGGCTGTCAATCGATTAAAATAATAAATCGTGATTAATTAATCACACATTTTTTATCTGTTCAAAATGTATCTTACAGGGAGATTTGTCAAGTATTTAATACTCTTATCAACATAGGAGTGGGCAAACATGCTTGCTTTATGCAAATCAATGTATATATTCATTATTGGAAATCAATTAACAACACAAAACAATGACAAATATGATCCAGAAACCCTCACAGGTACTGCATTTAGCATAAAAAAATATGCTCAAATCATAACATGGCAAACTGCAGCCCAACAGACAACAACAGCTGTCAGTGTGTCAATGTGCTGACTTGACTATGACTTGCCCCAAAACTGCATGTGATTATCATAAAGTGGGCATGATTATAAAGGGGAGACTCATGGGTACCATTAGAACCCATTTTCATTCACATATCTTGAGGTCAGAGGTCAAGAGACCCTTTGAAAATTGCCATGCTAGTTTTTCCTCGCCAAAATTTAGCTTAAGTTTTGAGCGTTATTTAACCTCCATGCGACAAGCTAGTATGACACGATTGGTGCCATTGGGTTACTTCAGTTTTCTTGTTTCATATGATGCCAGTATCTTCACTCTAGCTTTCGCTACAACCTCCAAAATATCAAATTGCATTAATGCGTTAAAGAAATGAGTGGCGTTAAAACAAATAATCGTTAGCGGTACACATGATAGAATTTTAAGCTCTGTGATCGGAGGCTTCTCGCTGAAATGCACCTTGGGAGGCGTAGTTATCTTCTCTGAATTTTTTATGTACACAGACTTATACCTTATTCACTTTTAATCAAAGAACCAGATATTTTCTGGGAGAGTTTCATGCCGTAGAAGAGCTCCAACTGTGTGTCTCATAACATTATCTAAAGGAAAAGTTAATGGGACTATTACATCTGGAAACAGACGGTGGATTCCCTCAAGAGCCACAGGAGACATTATACAAATGTTTCTCAGGCGGAGTAGTGCTATCATGACTTGTCAAATCAGGGGAATGTCCCTCCAAGAAAATTATTCGAATGCGTCTTCCATTACTGAACACCATGCTCACTAGAAGATATTCATCTGTGGGATGCAGAGGACACTGTATGCGGACAGGGAGCTTGACATACTGTGCCGTTAATCCAGAGGTGAGTGGGCTGCAGGTCAGAGTGTAAGCAGATGGGTGTGAAGCTGCCGTCATCAGGCCTGTTTTTTAAGTGAGGGGTTTTATTTTTGAGTGTGGGGTATCTCAGGGCGAGACAGCCCTCGCTGAGGCCCTCCAGGACAGTTGTCCACCTCATGGTGAAGGGAAAGCGCTCAGTGGGGGATTGGGAGCGTAATTACAGCAGTTTTGCCTCATTAGGAGAGAGGAGGCGTGACCCTGCCTACAGGTCTGACAGCTGAACCGCACGGATGGCGGCGCTGAGAGATGATCTCAGGGAGCGGTACATTACAGGAGAGCAATCTGAGTCCTGTTATATGTGTCTATATGTTTTGTCCAGTGCTGGAAGAAGTATTTAGATCCTATATTTCAGCAGTGATACCACAATGCAAAAAATATTCATCTACTCATTTAGCTCTGTGGTTCCAACCTGGGGGTCGGGATCCCACAAGGGGTCCCAGGATGAATCTGAGGGGTCACCAGATGATTAAAGGGATACATTAAAAAAAAAAAATCTGTCATAGCAATGTGTTTATATTTTCTTGCTTTTCTTTAATATACATTTTTCTTGCGAAATACTGGATACTTTCATTTCCTCAGCCTCTATAAGTGATCAAATATGACAAAGCCAGAATGGAAAAATCACTGGGTTCAAAATTGACCCATGGGTTTACCTTGCATATTGGTTGTTTTAACTCAATGTTAGTGTTATTATTATTTATATTAGGCTACTGTTCGTTTATTTACCCAAACAGAAATATGGTTTATTGTTGTAAAAAAAACAAACCTGCAAACATTCAGTTACAAATATTAAAAAGACAGTTCACAACCGTATTTTAGTTTGGGTAAATAACCCAACACTAAACACTAAAACTGGGTCAAAACAACCAAAGTCTTTGGTGGTTTTTCTACCCATGGGAACTGGATAAAGTTAACCCAGTATTGCATTGGTGCTTGACCCAAATTGGGTCAATATGACCATATTAGGTTCATGAACGGTCACAGTTAAACATGACTTGATTTTAAGGGGTCACCAGCCAAAATGGTTGGGAACTACTGTTGCTGCTCGTCGTGATGCAGATAATTTCAACGGATTTATATTCTGTTGGGAAGTTTAAGTCTCCAATAACGCTTCATATAATATGATCATATGTTTGGTTTTGAAATAAACATCTGCAAAGTAACAAGTAACTAAAGCTATCAAGTATATGTAGTGGATTAAAAAGTATAGCATAATATTTCCCTCTGAAACCTAGTTGAGTAGCCTACAAGTACAAAATACCACAGAATGGCAGTATTTCTTCAAGTACCTCAAAATTGTACTTAAGCAGCCTAAATGTAGCCTACTTTCCACCACTGGTTTTGTCTCTCATTTGTGATTTCCCCCTTTATTTTAGTGCTGACTAGACTATGACTTGCCCCAAACTGCATGTGATTATCATAAAGTGGGCATGTCTGTAAAGGGGAGACTCGTGGGTACCCATAGAACCCATTTTCATTCACATATCTTGAGGTCAGAGATCAAGGGACCCCTTTGAAAATTGCCATGCTAGTTTTTCCTTGCCAAAATTTAACTTAAGTTTTGAGCGTTATTTAACCTCCGTGCGACAAGCTAGTATGACATGGTTGGTGCCATTGGGTTCCTTCAGTTTTCTTGTTTCATATGATGCCAGTATCTTCACTCTAGCACAGAATGGCAGTATTTCTGTTAAGTAGGCTACAAGTACCTCAAAATTGTACTTAAGCAGCCTAAATGTAGCCTGCTTTCCACCACTGATTTTGTCTCTTATTTGTGATTTCCCCATTTTTACTATTACAACAAACTGGAAATTTGTGTCTGAAGCCAAACCTTTCAAAATAAGAGCCATGTTGAGATGTTTCCTCCTGAGGGATGGATGGGGGAGGCCTGGAGCTCATCCTGCATGCAGGCCAGTCCTGAGAGAAGACACAACACGAGACCAAAATGATGAAATGAAATGAAATAGCATGCAAAGACACACACAAAGACACGTACACACACACATACAAACACATGTGTGTGTTCAGTCGACCTGTTCGTCGATCAGTCGGGGTGGGGCTGTTTTTTTTTGTCCAGTATGCCGTTGTCTGAGTCAGGATGGAGAGATGAGGACGGGGCATCCCACTCACCCTCTGCACGGCCGGAGACACTGCTGAGCTGCTGTCATGGCAACAGCAGCAGTCACCACCACCAGCATGGGCCTATAATGCACAGGCCAGGAGGAGTCACACACACACACACAC
>CAKAOH010035857.1:0-27346 GCA_916701665.1 Sebastiscus tertius | reverse complement strand
GAGAGAGAGGTAGAGAGAGAGAAAGCGATGTAGAGAGAGAGGTGTAGAGAAAGAGATGTAGAGAGAGAGAGGTAGAGAGAGAGAAAGAGATGTAGAGAGAGAGGTAGAGAGAGAGGTGGAGAGAGAGGTGGAGAGAGAAAGAGATGTAGAGAGAGAGAGAGGTAGAGGTGGAGAGAGAGAGAAAGTGAGGTGGAGAGAGGTAGAGGTGGAGAGAGAGAGAGAAAGCGAGGTGGAGAGAGGTAGAGGTGGAGAGAGAGAGAGAAAGCGAGGTGGAGAGAGGTAGAGGTGTAGAGAGGTAGAGGTGTAGAGAGAGAGAGGTAGAGAGAGATTTTGATCTTTTTTATTATTATTGAATTGATGCTTTGGCAGTATTGTTCACCTGACAGTCATGCTCATGCTCACAGATCATTGATAATAACTTCCTTGTCATTAACTTCCTTCTCGCTCAGTCCTGACTCACTGTCTTTGTTCTGTTCACAGGTGTTTTGTGAAGGCAGGCACTCCCAGCTTCATCGTTCTGGTGAAGGACTCGTCATTCTTGAAGCAGTTTTTAACAGGAAAGAAAATACGAGGAGTGTAAAAACACATTGGACTTTAAATCTTGGGACTTTTAATACAAAGAATTGTCTTTTCAACCCCAGAGGACAGACTGTCCTTTGACACAAAGGAAAACAACAAACAAGTCTCTTTTGGTCAAGAGCAGGACGCTTCCACCAAATATCAGTATAAATGAATATAAAAGTAATCCATGTGGATACTTAGTGTTTCTGTCTGTACAAATATAAACCACAGACAAAATAAATCACAAACATTAAACAGAACAAAAGATGTGTGAATAAGTGATGTAAGTGCTTGTATATTTGACTCTGTAATTTGAATTATGATATCAATGTATTCATATAGCCTGACTGTCATCATTAATTTACATTGGCCATTGATGCTATTGTACAATATTACAATATCAATATGAACATCTCAAATGTCAAAATAACTTAAATTATGCACTAATTGAAGGTTAATTTGTCTCTGTATATAATAATGTAAACAGGAAGTGTAGCCAGGCGCGTCATGGCTGACCTTTGGATGCGCGTCAGGCCGTTGGAAGAGAGCGCGTCTTTAGACAGCGTCCTGGTGTTGGCAGAGACCGTTGAATGGGGCAGGACGCGTGGCCTTATATGGTATCATTGGGGCGTTAATTATGCTATTTTACAAATCTCATGATCGCACGCTCATTTATGCACAGGGGGAATTCATGTTTACGCAGGTCATTTACACAGTTATCTGAAGTTAGGAGCGTTTGCTGAATCGGACGTGGCGCAGTCGTACGAGCCTGCAGTACGAAAAAAAAGAAAGCGAAAGTTGAGACAAGAATAAAGTAAATTTATATTTAGAACTATGGCTGAAACATTTCCTTATGTAATTTTATACCGCCCCCACCGTGCGAGGGTTTGCTGTGGTGCTATCAACGGTGTGCAGAATGATTTGAGATTAATTTAAAACCTAGAAGGTAATATGACACGTAAATGCACTATATGGGTTTAGTTTTGACTTATTATTGTATGCAATTTAAGCAATAAAATGTAGATTTCAAAAAAAGAAAAAACAATTAGCTCATTTTAAGAGACCCGTCTTATTTTCTTTTTTGTATATTTACTATTGCGGATTAATCTATGGAATACTAATTGAGCCTCTTCCTCTCTTATTACTAAAAGCTGCAGCCCTATTTAGAACTGTAGCTTGACTTCATCAAGTATCACTGTAATTAGACCTTATTTGTCATAATGATTAAGAAACTGAAAGTCATATATCATACTCCGATACCGAAGGGGACACAATTCAAAATGATCTTGAATCTTCACTGATGAATACATTTAGGGTTTTTGGAATAACAAAACAAACAGCAGTATGATCTGAGCTGAATAATATTTCCTTCAAAATGACAAGCGACAGAGCTCAGCGTGACCTAGTGACGATTCCTGTGAGCTGGTTGGCTCACATGATGAGTCTGGGGATGGTATGCAGGAGGAGCCATCATCACTCGAGTCGGCTGCATTTGTATCCCTGGAGTCGGCTGCACGAACATTACTGGAGCAGGCTGTGTTTGCACCATGTTTGGATTTTGCATCATGTTTTGATTCTGCATCATGTTTTGATTCTGCATCATGTTTTGATTCTGCATTTGCATCACGCTTTGATTCTGCACATTGATGACAGTGGGAGCTTTTTTGCGATGTTTTAACTCCCGATGCATCTGACACCAAGAGCAAACACAGCAGAAACAGGAAATTGCGATGTCCTTACAGAGAGAACCCTGCAGAGAACCAAAGACAAAATGTTTGGTTTGTAAATTCAGCATTTCGTCACTTTTCTTAAACTTGTCATGTGGAATCCAGTTTTATACGTGCGTTATACCTCGATACCATATCTGTTTCGCATGGCAGCCCTGAGAGACACGGCTGCAGGAGGCACAAACAGAGGTAACCCAAAGGCTCCTGTTATGGCGGGGCTGCATAGGTCACATAGTGGGAGACAACGATTCTCTCCAAACCGTTCTGAAACGGTGCAGGCGAGGCAAGGGCAGCACCAGAAACCATAGCAACCTAAAAAGCACACAGACACACCAACAGAGTGGAAACTCTTAATGGACTTAATAAAGAAGGCCCTACACATGAGACAAAACAAGACCGTCAATCCAAAAAATACAAATTTGTCAAATTTGTGGTATTCTATCCTTACAAGTAGCCGCGTCTTCACAGCAGTCACAGAGACCAGTGTCCCAGGCTATATTGGGTTGGGCTTCCATTTGTTGTTGTAAAACTGTAGCCACACACGGTGAACTATTGACCTGTTAAAAAAACATGAATCAGAACTCAGCAGATATTATATAGTACGACTTTATGACTTTTTTCTCGACATGCTGTACTATGACATTTAAATTTTTTTTTACATACTATACTGTGATTCTTTTTTTTTGACATATACTATGACTTTTTTTTTTTACATACTATACTATGACTTTTATGGTTTTGACATACCATGCTGTGACTTTTTTTCAACATACTATATTATGACTTTTATGAAAACAAATTTCGACATACTATACAATGACTTTTTTTCGACATTGTTTTACTGTGAATTTTTTATTTTTTTCGACATAGTATACTAAGACTTATTATTTGGACATGCTATACTGTGATTTTTTTTTTTTTTTGACATATTATACTATGGCTTGTTTTCGACATACTATACTATGACTTTTTAAAATTTTTTCGACATAATATACTATGACTTTTTTTGACTTTTGACATACTAAACAGACTTTTTAATTTTTTCGATATACTCTACTAGGATTTTTTAAATTTTTTTCAACATGCTATACTATGACTTTTTATCAACATATTATGCTATGAAATTGTTATCACTCTTTTTTCGACACACTATAACTTTTTTTCAACATACTATTCTATGAATTCTTTGACTTTTTTCAACATTATACTATGACTATTTTTTTCGACATACTACACTAAGGGTGTGCGATATGATGATATTAGATCGTGAACGATAAAAATGTCTCTTCTGCCTTTACAGCGAAATCGTAGAACCGTGCTAGTGTACATTCTACCCGTTGCAGTTGCTGGTAGTTTCAAGTTGACGGCGTGCGTCTCTTCAGCGGCTCTTCGCTTCCTAGTTTGGTGCTTATTTGTGTGAATGCTTGATTTGCTTGTCAAGATTTGTCAGGCAAAGTATATGTATAGTCGTCAAGGCTTAATCAACGTCGGATTACAGCACAGTACCGCCGTTACAAGGGACTTTCAAGGGATGCAAAACACTGATGTTTTTTTTTTTATACAATATGACTTTTTTCAACATACTAGTATGAATTTTTTATGACTTTTTTCAACATACTATACTATGACTTTTTTTTTTACATATTATATTATAACTTTTTCAAAATACTATACTATTACTTTTTTTTTCAACATACTATACTATGAATTTTTTATGACTCTTTTCAACTTTCTGGCTTTTTCGACATAATATAATAGTAATTAATTAACTGATGCATGTGGCTCATACAAAGTGATAATCATTTTGGTCTGCAGAAACCCCACTTCTCATCATCTAGTAAATTAACTTCTACAGCATGGCAGATCAAATTCTAACATAAGTGTTAGGATAAAGATATATGTCTTATCAACAGACTTTAAAAGGTCTTACCTGAAGGAGCTAGACACCTTGGCGACTCTGAAGCTGTGAGTGAATGAAAGGAAACTTCTTGGATTAGGAGAGGCATCGTCTTTGTGTCAGAGAGCTCAACACAATAATGCTGTAAAACCTGAATCTACTGACACAAGGAAATGAAAGTAAACCTATATGCTAGGAATAGGATGCCCATTTATTTTAATTATTACATCCAAGACAAATGTATTTCCCCTTTTTGTATGTTTGATTACAGGATAGCTATTATCATTGATGTGTTCTTCTGCTGGTCAGTTAAAGAAAAGAGCCTGATTAAACAGTCTACATTTTTGATGACATACTATGAATTTTTTAAGACTCTTCTTTCGACATACTATACTATGACTTTATTTCAACATACTATTTTATGAATTTTTTATGATATTTCTCGACATTATACTAAGACTATTTTTTCGGCATAATATATTATGACTTTCTTTCGACATCCTATGCTATTACTTTTTTTTTTTTACATACTACACTATGACCTTTTTGGACATACTATACTATGAATATTTTTCAATATAGTATACAATGACTTTTTTTTTCAACATACTATATTTGAATTTGTTATGACTCTTCTTTTGATATACTATGACTTTTTTTCAACATACTATACTATAAATTTTTTATGACTTTTTTAGATTTACCATACCATGGCTTTTTTTTTTTTACATAATATACTATGACTCTTCTTTCAACATACTGTACTATGACTTTTTTTATATAATATATTATGACTTTTTTTCGACATACTATACAAAGGCTTTTTTGACATAATATACTATGACCTTTTTTTGACATACTTTAGTATGACTTTTTTTCAACATAGTATACTACAAATTTTTTATGACTCTTTTCAACTTTCTGGCTTTTTTGACATAATATAATAGTAATTAATTAACTGATGCATGTGGCTCATACAAAGAAAGTGATAATCATTTTGGTCTGCAGAAACCCCACTTCTCATCATCTAGTAAATTAACTTCTAAAGCATGGCAGATCAAATTCTAACGTAACTGTTAGCATAAAGATATATGTCTTATCAACAGACTTTAAAAGGTCTTACCTAAAGGAGCTAGACACCTTGGCGACTCTGAAGCTGTGAGTGAATGAAAGGAAACTTCTTGGATTAGGAGTGGTATCATCTTTCGTGTCAGAGAGCGAGAGCTGTAAAACCTGAATTGATTGATGCAAGGAAATGAAAGTAAAACTATATGCTAAGAATAGTATGCCCATTTATTTTAATTATTACATCCAAGACAAATGTATTTCCCCTTTTTGTATGTTTGATTACAGGATAGCTATTATCATTGATGTGTTCTTCTGCTGGTCAGTTAAAGAAAAGAGGCTGATAAAACAGTCTACATTTTTGATGACATACTATGACTATTTATGACATTTTAATGTCATAATATACTATGACATCAATCACCTAATCACCATTATATTCCCATACTAGTATCTTCTATAATCCAACAGTATACCACACTGTGACGTTGCACACTATGCTCCTAAAAACAATCCAGCTGGTGACATTTAGAAATACCCAGGATGCCTTTGTTTTGTGTAGGATTGACCGATTAATCGTATTTTCATCGCGATATGAACATGCGCGATAAACACATCGCAAAAGGCCGTCTGAAACGCCATGAATAAAGAAAAAATATTTTATTTAGGGATGGTTATTTACCGGGCTCCGGGGCTAAAGACTGTAGTATTTATTATCACACTACAGCCTCTCCCGAGGCCTGTACTACGTAGCGAGTTCAACATACCCAGGGTATCTTCTCGTTATCTGGCTTATTTCATGTTCATGCAATGTACATAGACAACTTAAAAATGGCTATCTGATGCAAGTATCATAGTGCTCATAGCGGATGCTAATTTGCAACCCCTGTCCCTAACTAACCCTATCAAACGAGATCCCGCTAAACGGTCCTACGTAGGTGGTTATCAACTCGGTAAATCAACCCAGGGTTTCTCCATCTGGCTACGAGCATGTTCACATGATCGGGCGGTGTTTGTAGCATATGACCAATCACAGACATGGACAAGTCCACAGACTGCAGACAGAGCGGCAAATTTCACAAAGGAAGAGTAAAGAGGAAATGCTTTATTGACAAGAACAAGAACATAATGACTAGGGGTGTCACGATTTTAAATTGGAAATCGATCGAAATTGGCTTCCGATCTCGAACATCGAAATCAAAAGTGCAACCGTCGATTTTTTTTTTCTCTCCGACCCCGCCCACTTCTGCGTGTATGGAGGAAAATACAGCTGTACTCACGACATGTAACCGCCACAATTACTAACCCAAGCCACCATGTTCTGAACAGACACATTACGTTACAAACACTAACAAAAGTAACATTTTCATTTTGGAACATAACACAGCGAACATAAACTACTCAGTCTAGCACTCAGGACGAGGCAGACATGATGGGAAATGTGTCCATCCCTGTCGCTACGATACTCTGGGCACTTCTTGCATTAGCAGGTTAATAAATTAATTTGTAAACATTTATTGAGACTTATTTTTAAATTGTACAACTAGTTATTAATCAATTAAATGCTATATTACTATTTACATGACTCTTGTGGTCCTCCATAGTTTGCTGCTATGTGGGAAAATTAAACACTTGTGGCTTTGGCTCTCCCCACTAGTGGTAGCAATAACTGCAGGGTGTTTCCGATGATTCAGCTCCTGATGACAAGAACTTGACTGAAAAAGTCTACAAGATAAAAACATCCATCGACAGTTCCTGACATTTGATGACAGTTGAAGCCTTATAAACACAAAGCTGTTCTGTCAGTAGCGACATGAGTCTCACCCTGAATCTCTTGGGATCTCTTGTTATCACTGATGGAAGAGTGACACTAGTGTTGTGCAGTAATGTGTTACTCAGAAAGTTGTTTTTAACAATTTAACCTTAAACATCTCCATAACCAAGGAGATGGTTGTGAACTTCCGCAAAAACACAGATGAGCTTCAGCCCTTAGTTACCAATGAATACACGCCATCACTTTTGGTCCAGCACTAACGGACACAACGTGTGCCCGTGAGCCTGATGCCACTGCTCCTACTGTCGGGGCTGTTGAAGCTGCCTCTCCTCCACAGTCTGGAGTCACTGCTCACGGTCCTGCTGCTGACGCCCCTCCTCCGGTCACTGTCACCCCGATGACTCCTGGTGAAGGCTCGGGGCAAAGCCTAAAGGCCTGGTGAGCTCCACTCCATCCCACCTCGAGTCCTGGAAGCTGCTCAGTGCTGGCATGCATCTCCTCACTGCAATCCAGCTGGAAAATAAAAACGACATCCTCCTTCAAACACTTTTTATCAGGAAGCATGTGCACACCAGTAATGCAGGCTTCTGTGAAGTGAATAACATGCCTCATTTCAGATATGTAACAAAAACCCGGACACTACCTACTACGAGGAGCTATAACCCCATAATTTATCATATCTTCAACTGTGTCAGTACAATAATTTAGAGCAATAATTCAGATGTGCAATAATCTGGTTTACTCCGGCATTAACACTGCTTTTATTTACACAGAACATTTAAACTAATGTTCTTATTTTACACTATTCGTGCATTTTTATGAATGCATGCATTTATATTATTTTCATAGTTCCTATTTTTCAGCATTAGCATTTACACTGTTGTTATACATATTTATTATTTATATATTCTTATGATTCCTCTATTTTTATATATTTTTATTCTCTAATGGGAGCTATTTTGTTAGTGATATTGACTGGAAGAAAGTTTGGTCCTTACCGCAAAAGTTCCTTCTAACAAATAAGATAACAGAGGTGTCATTTAAGTTGATCCACAGATTCTATCCAGTGAAACATTTCTTAGAAAAGTTAAAGAGTGACATATAGATGTAAATTGTTCCTTCTGCGAATCACATCCTGAAACTTGCTCTCTTTTATCCTGGTCCTATAAATTTATATGTGAATTGTAGAAAGATGTCAATAATTTTATACTATATTTTCTCAGATTTTGCACTGTACTATAGAAATATTATATTTGATTACAGTGACAAAGACAGTAATGCATTCTTTCTTATTAATCAAAATTTAATTCTCGCGAAGTTCCACATTCACAAGTGTAAATTTATCAGAAAAAAGACTATTTATTTATGTATTTATGAAAGACATGATTCTATATCTGTCAACAATTTCTTCCTCACAAAACAAAAAAGCAATGAAAACAATGAATGTATACCATATCTTTAATGTTTTTAATATAAACATTAATGTTTAATGTTTTTATATAAACATTTTTAAATAAAAAAAAAGCACACAATGAAAATAAATAAATAAATAAATAAATAATATATTATTATCTATTTATTTATTTATTTTTATTGTGTCCATTTTTTTTATTTTATGTTGATTTAGGTTCATTTCTGTTGTGCTTTTATGTTTGGCACAGCTCTTTATGTTTTCGCTATGCTTCTTCTGTATGTAAATTATGTTTTATGTTTTCTGCTGTCATTTTGAAATAAAAAATAAAAATAAATAAATAAACTTTCCACTTATGAGGTTGTCCCACTCGACCACGTGGTTGGTTAGCTGCACTCCACACCTGGCTGCAATTAACCTGTACAGCCCACAACAAGGTAGACTTCGTTGACAAATTCTAACCTTTTCTGCAAACGTCCAGTCTTCTTCCTCTGTGGTGTCATCCACCCAGATGGCCTCGACTCACACACTTTGACTGACTTGATTCATTTTATAGAGACAGAGCTAACGTTACTGCAGCCTGGCTATCCCTCATGGCAGGTCTTCATCCTGGTCCACTCATACCTCCACCTTCTTCTTCTTTGAGGTTTTGGTGCATTACCGCCACCATCTGGTCTGGAGTGTGGATCATTCTGGCTAATAATTACTATATCCTCCTGGGAACCGAGTAAAAAAAGAGTCTCCCAATTACTTTTTTTGTGTGATTTCCTTCCTATTTAGGGTTAAAAGAAAATCTTACAATTTAGGCTTCTTAAACTTTATTTTTTATTTTACAGCATGTCCACTGTATAGTGGACCACAGGACCATTTCAGTGTAAAAAGACTAAAACAATGAACAGATTATGGCTGTAGAGTGATATTAAACCAAGAATACATTCAACTTTATTAAAAAAAGCACATGCGATATCACTGGAAAGCCCATGATGTCCTCTTTACAATACACCAGGGGTTGATAGAGTAGGTCAAAAGAGTGAAAGTGAATGTGGATAAAATGTCCACTACAGACGACACAAAGGAAAAACAAACAACCTCATATTTTTCCAATCATATTAATTTGTCTAAGATACTGAAATAATGTTGTATAACACTAATTTAGTGAGTTCTTTTGTAGAATATCTATTAAATCAAAGTGTACTTTAATCTCTTTGAGGCCTTGACTCAAATGCCTTCTTTCTTCCTCATATCTCTCACAATGCAACACAACATGCTCCACCGTTTCCTCTTGTCCACAATAATTACGTCTACCTGTGTCATGTTTACCTATTTTAAATAGTGTGCTGTCCAAATCTAAGTCTTGATATGATTGTCTCATCTCTCCTGTTCTTTCCTACACACCTCATTTCTCCCCTTTCCTCTGAACTCTGTAAAACCATCTTCCTTTCCTCTCTTCCTCCCACTGCTTCTGTCACCTTTCTCTCACTTTCTGTTTAATAATGCTACTCATTTCTGTTTTGCTGAAGCTAACTGTCAAATCAATGTCCTTATTTTTTGTAGCCTTCTTTGCAATCTTATCCACCATCTCATTTCCTTTGACCCCTATGCACTACCTCCACCTTGTGGTCAGGAGGAGTGCCTACTACCACCTCCCGAGGCACATGCAAATACACTTAAAGTAGAAGTAGGCAGAATATTTTTGGCATCATTAGGCAAAAATGCCATAATAACCTTTCAGCATATTGTAATTCAAGTGTTCTGAGAGACAACTAGACTTCTGCACCTCCTCATGGCTCTGTTTTCAGGCTTTAGAAAATCTAGCCCGTGACAGGAGACTTTGACCAATCACAGGCCATTTCACTGAGAGAGCGTTCCTATTGGCTATGCTCCGGTCATATGACCGGGACTTGGCGTTCCTTCACCAGATTTTACAACGGCAGCCGCGTGGTACCGCCAGCCGCCGCCTGACTTCCATTGCTCCTAAAGTAAAGTTATTATGGTATGGAGGGCCTCTGAGCGAGGAGAACGGCGTTACCACGACTCAGCGGCTCACGTTACCGCAGTGCTTGTACTCAGTTGGTTGCAATCTGCAACCAGACCACTTGATACCACCAAATCCTACACACTGTCCCTTTAAGCATCAAACCTGTGGAACTTGCATTTTAAAATAACAATATTATAAACAATCAGTCAAATCTGACACTTTCTACATTTTTTTTCGACATACTATACGGTCACCTTTTTTGATTTTTTTCGACATACTATACTATAACATTGTTTTCGACATACTGTACTATGACTATTTTACAAAACAACAATTCATGTTGTCTTTTGTGAAATCTTTTGTGAAATGTGTTTTTGCCATAAAAATGTCATTATAAAGTATTCCAATGAAATGTCATAAAAGGTCATAGCATATCATGCCATAAATAATGAATATGTCATTAAAAAAGTCACAGTACAGTATGCCATAAAATGTCATACTGTAGTATATCACAAAAAATGTCATAAGGTCATAGTAGAACATACCATAAAAGATTTCATTAAAAAAGTCATAGTATAGTATGCCATAAAACAATCATAATATAGTATGTCATAAAAAAAATTCTGGGCTGCAGCAGAAATATTTAATTTCTCTGATTCACTGCTTTGTTCTCACCAACACCACTCCCTCTCTTCATTCACTCTATAGTTTGCTAAACCATCGCTGCTCTCTCTCTCCGTGCTCACTTGTTGAGTCTTGGAGGAGGGGGCCAACTTTGAATGCCTTGTGTTTACAAACACCAGCTGTTACACATTAAACCTTAAAAACATTAATTTAATAGAAGGTCATAGTATAGTACACCATAAAAAAGAATATTATTATTAAAATGTCACAAAAAAATGCAATAAAAAAATCACAGTATAGTATGCCATAAAAAAGTCTAAGTAAAGTATACCATTAAAATGCCATAAAAAGTCATAGTATAATATAACATCAAATATGGCATAGTATATTATGTCACCAAAAATGTCATAATCATTTAATCACCCTTACAGTATATTCCCATACAAGCATCTTCTATAGAGATATAATTCAACAGTATATCACACTACGACCTCATACAGTATGCTCCCTAGAAAACTGTGGCATTTATAAAGACCCAGGATGCTTTGGTTTTTAGGGCAAGCTGAATATATATTGTCAAAAACTGATGCTAATACAAAGAAAGTGATAATCAGTCATTTTGGTCAGCAGAAACCTCACTTCACTTCATCTACAAAATTAACTTTTACAGCATGGCAGATCAAATATTAACGTAACTGTTGCATAAATGTCTTATTAACAGACGTTAAAAGGTTTTACCTGAAGGAGCTAGACACCTTGACGACTCTGAAGCTGGGAATGAATGAAAGGAAACATCCTGGAATAGGAGTGTCATCCTGTTTGTGTCAGAGATCTAAACACAAACAAGCTGAAAGCTGAATCTATTGACACAAAGGAATGAAAATGAAACAGGTTGTTGATGAGAATAGTTTGACTTACTACCGCTACCCCTCAGTTAAAGAGAAAGTGATGAAGCATAATCATTTTTATTCTATTTATTTTCTAATCTGAAGCATTTTAGAAGCTTGACGTAGATGTGACTGTCAAAGAGCAGATGAAAGGAGCAGCTCAATCAAGTTAATCAAGTTTTGTTTACAGTACATAAAGCTGCTCTCCTCTGCTGGCATCAGTAATGAGTCAGAGGTGGCAGCAGGTCGTCTCCCAGGATTCAACTCCTGATGACAAAAACTTGACTGAAAACATCAACAGGTTAAGATAAAAAGCACCCATCAAGCCAGGAAGTTTTGTCAGCGTGACCCAGTTTCTGACATAAGATGCCATATAAACACAAAACTGTTCTCCTGCCACGCTAGAGCAACAACACAAGTCTCTCCCTGCAAAGTAATGTGTTACTCACTATCTAAAAAAATATACAAAAATAATAAAATAGAATTAGTATTTGTATTTATTTTTATAAAAACACTTTTCATTTAATTGTGATTCCGCCCACGTCAACACACAGACGCCAACCAATTCCTCTCAGGGGAGGAGCACGCGTAGAGCAGAGGTTACACAAAGCACATTAACAAAATGGCACGCCTTCTACCATTACCAGAAACTCAGTCAACACATTGATATACTGTATGTTGACTGATAAAACAAAGTGTCTCATTTTTATACAAACAAAAACATTTGCTATCTGAATAATTTGTCATATAATAAGAAAAAGATTCAACCAAAATGTATGTTGTTTTCAAAATCGTTTTTATGAGACACAATTTTTTTTATTTGATTATTGCTGCAGATAAAAATCTACACATAGTGACACATCTACTTTTAAAAATCCTTCAGATAGGCATTAGGTGTTATGCATTTTAATTACAGAGAATTTCTTCAACATACATGTGAACCTAAAGCAGCAACAGACGAGGAAAAAGTATTTTGGTAATGTTCAGGAAACAGATGCAGACCTCTGCTCTCATGCTCTTTCACATTTATTTGTGAATTTTCTCCTGATACATCATCTCGACTTTACACCAGTAGTTCACTTTTATTAAGTAATATAAGTCCTTAGTCTTTAAAAAGAGTAACTGATCAGATCTACCAACTTCCACCATAGATAGTCTTGATTATCATTATTGTAGCAGTATGGGACTGAAATTTACCCAGCATGCTCTGATGCCAGGGAGACAAAAGAATCCTCCCTGTTTCCCACACATAACCCCAAAAAATCTGATTATACATCGAACACACAGATAACTGATCTGAGCTAAATCAAGTTTTCCTGTGAAAGACATGGCAGAGCAGACCAATCAGAAGCCACAAAGGTCAGTATGAATTCACCGACATAACAACTCCTGGTTGGCCCAGACAACCCGCTGGAGGTGGGAGTCAGCGACCAGGCTGCATGGTGACAACGTTGACAGTGTTATTCTTGCGAAATTTTAACTCACGATGCATCTGACACCAGGAGCACCACATACAGAAACAGGATTTCATGATGTCCTTACAGAGAGAACCCTGTGGAGAACCAAAATACTGATTATGCTTTTTATTCAAATTGTATTCCTCAGTTATTATTTTATGTCTTACATTAATCAGTAAGTTTAGTTTTAATATGTCCAGAGAGGAAATGACAAACACGTTTCTTGAATCTCAATAATGTCTGATAATATTGAATATATAATTATTCAAAGTTCTTTATATTCAAGTATAGAAAGCTGTAAATTAAAACATATTTTTGTAAAATTGCGTTATTTTCTATAGATAAATGAGGCTTTAATTAAAAAATTAAGGCTGCCCCGAATACCATTTTTTGGGCTTTGATGAGAAATATTCGAATGTATTCGAAGCTTCGAGAACAGCAATATCCATCTGAGAATAACTAATAATAACTCATGTTGTATATGAATAAGGAATAATGTTGGATTATTCCTTATTTCATGGGCAGTTTTGGGATTTGTTGCATACAACCAGGCATTCGAATAGGGATCGGAGGTTGGTTACCATGACAACGGTCGAAGCTTTGAAGCATTCGGGTCAGCCCCAAAAAAATTATAGAAGGAATCATTGTGCATCAGTTTTTATACCTTGATACCATATTTGTGTCGAATGCCAACCCGTAGAGACAAGGCTGCAGGAGGCACACACAGAGGAAGTCCGATGGCTGATGTTATGGCGGGGCTGCATATGTCACACAACACGAGACAACGGTTTTCTCCAAAGCTTCCTGCAACCGAGCAGGCGAGGCAAGGGCAGCAAAAGAAGCCATAGCAGCCTGGAAAACAAGCAGTTTGAAGTTGTAACAGAGCTGTAATATATAGTCTAAGTGGCTTTAAATGACTGAAGGAGGATCACACAAACAAGACAAAATGAGGCTTTTATTTTACAAGTTATCCACAAAATGTGACATTGTTTTGAGCAAATATGTTTGAAAGATGTGTTGTTGATTCTTACAAGAAGTTTTGTCCTCACAACAGTCAAAGAGGCCCGTGTTCCACTTCACCAATTGATATGCCATGCTCTTGAACTTAACTAACCTGTTAACACAGAAACCAGTTACGTTACACTCCGACTACATCTCAGAGGGAAATACTGTACTGTACCAGACATTATGTACTTTTGTATTAAATAACCTCAACATTAAAAATGAATCAAAATATAAATCAACTAATAAATTATGTTTTATTATGGATTAAGTCAACTGGCAACATATAAAGTCTTCCTTTACCAGCTGCAACATTAGTGATACTTACATGTGAATGCATCAATAATTGAATCCAATAATATGATATATGTATTATTCTGAAATGGGCCATTCTTTTACTATTACCTGGACTTTAAATATATCTTTACGCTAATACTTATATACTTTTACTGAAGTAGGTTTATAAATGCAGTGCTTTTACTTGTAATAGAGTATTTCTAGACGGTGATAATGCTACTTTTACTTAAATAAAATATCGGAGTACTTCTTCCACCTCTGGTTTAAAATACAAATATGTTTCTAATGAATTGCTACTTATGTTTATGTCTAAAATACAATTATTTTATCCATTTTTTTTGTGTGCCCTTAGTTTTGTAAACGTCTTGGTGGACAAGCTTTCTTGCATCTGTAAGTAAATATTCAAATCACAGCAATACTGGCAAACACGGCAATCTGGCTAATGTTCATTTTGTATCAGCAGTAAGTTATTATAATATAATAATTACAGTACTGCACATGGTGAACATAATCTATAGGCTTTTTCCTTGCTCCATGTGTGGTATCATATAGTGGTGTGTGATATCCAACAGGTGTGTGTAGTGAATTATTATTGATTATTCATCAATCAAAATATAGACATTGGCAACAGAGGAGCTGCAGTGACGAGAGAAAACTCTTCACTTAATACAGCTGCTTCAGCTCAGCTTGTGAACACAACACTCCTCAGGGTGTGAGCTTGTGTCTCAGAGGCGTATTAGTGAGTCAGTTATACACTGATTTCACTAATATATATATATATTCTAGCGACATAACACAAGCAGATGCCTTTCATTGCGTTTTTATATTTCAGTAGTGAATGAAATATAAGATAAGATAAGATAAGATGAACCTTTATTAATCCCCGGAGGGAAATTCAGGTGTCAAAGCAGCAACATCAGCAAACAGAGTAAATCACAGGAGAGGTAAAGGTATACAAAAATTATAAAAACAATAATAGAGATATAAAAGATACAGAGTGAATGAGTGAACAAAATGTGTACAGTCCGTCAATAAATAAATGTAGAATGTGCAATAAATAAATAAATAAAAGCTACTTAGTAAGTCACACATTATGCTACCCATCTGTAACTGGTAATCTGCAGAAATAACCAAAATGCGTCTGTTTTTGTGTCAGGGTTAGTATGATTTGTCAAACCTGGTGCATGCGGCTGTGCTACAAAATCAACTGTATTGCTTTTCATATTAAATAAACCTCTTTTTTTTCTGGATCTCGTGAGCTTCCAACGTGTCAGGTTAAGCTTTCATTTTACTTTCCCAAAATATAGATATGTTATTTCTCATTAGCAAAATTAAAAAATCTCACCCGATTAAGCTGAAAGCCTTGTCGTCACCTCGGAAAGCTGCTGGAATATGTCTTGTATGAGGAGTGGCACCTCATCTTGAGCAGGAGCAATGCTGCAGAACCTGAACCATTAATATGCAGACAGTGGTAAAAACAACAGTGCACATTGTGTTACAGGTCACCTGTTACAGGTGTGGCAAACCAGTCGGACACTAAGCTCCAAAGAATCTTTCTATCTATCTACAGCACCTGATTTTCATGGGAACTAATTTTTGATCTTGCATTTATTTGTTGGACTCACTGGTGGGACTTCTATAATTCCTTGGTTGTAGAATAATACATTCCTTTACGTGACGATTTCATGCTTTTCATAGCAGACAAAAAATATTTTGAAACAGAAGTTGAACCAAACTTTCACAGTAGTTTGACATTAAGATATTTCTCCACTAGCATAGTCTTCCAAAATAAATGATAACTTCTATTTCCTGAAGAAGAGTAAAGAGGTTCGTGGCATGGTTGTTGGTGCCAGACGGGCTGGTCTGAGTATTAAACTGCTGATCTACTGGGATTTTCACACACAACCATCTCTAGGGTTTACAGAGAATGGTCCGAACAAGAGAAAATATCCAGTGAGCGGCAGTTGTGTGGACGAAAATGCCTTGTTGATGTCAGAGGTCAGAGGAGAATGCCAGAGTGGTTGGAGATGATAGAAAGGCAACAGTAACTCAAATAACCACTCGTTACAACCAAGGTATGCAGAATACCATCTCTGAATGCACATCCAACCTTGAAGCAGATGGGCTACAGCAGCAGAAGACCACCCGGTACTAGCAAGGTGTACCTAATAAAGTGGCCGGTGAGTGTACAGTGGCAGTGGGTGGGATGTATTAGACATTTTGAACTTTGAACTTTGTGCTGGAAGCAGAAAAAATGGGCAAGCGTAAGGATGTGAGCGACTTTGACAAGGGTGACTGGGTCAGAGCATCTCCAGAACTGCAGCTCTTGTGGGATGTTCCCGGTCTGCAGTAGTCAGGACCTACCAAAAGTGGTCCAAGGAAGAAAAACCGGTGAACCGGCGACAGGGTCAGACCCGAGGCTCATTGATGCACGTGGGGAGCGAAGGCTGGCCCGTGTTGTCTGATCCAATAGAAGAGCTACTGGAGCTTAAACTGCTGAAAGAGTTAATGCTGGTTCCGATAAAAAGGTTTCAGAACACACAGTGCATCGCAGTTTGTTGCGTATGTGGCTGTGTAGCCGCAGACCGGTCAGGGTGCCCATGCTGTCCTAATGTTATGGCTGATCGGTGTATGTTGCACCTGAATCAGAACACAATGGCAAGAATGCAACATAAACAATGTAAATCAATAGCATAGCTTGCTAACAATACAGCTATGTAAAATACTGGCGCTTCCACAATAAAATATCTGCATTATTCACCCAGCTCACAATATCAGATTTTCATAACAAGATTATTGTGGCCGATAAAATTCACGATAACGATATCTATATAAAATTTGAAAAAAAGTTAATATACCATTAGTCAAATTAATCTTTAACTTTGTTTATTGTGCTTTTTGTCTCTTTTTTGGCAAATTAATTACACTCAACTAAGAGTGTAAGGAGGTGGATAGAGAGTCTATAACCATAACTGTAAATATAAAATGATTCAAGGGGTGCCTGATTATTTACACAATATTATCATGTGTGTTATTGACATGATATCAAAATTTAACTCTCCTGTTGTCTTCGGGTCAAATTTGACCCGTTTTCAAACTTCATTATAACATAAATATGGATGTCTTTCACCTAATTGCCCCAAAATTACATGGATGGTTCCCTTATATGGTCTTTGCAAAAAAAAAATAATGACCACGACTTTCGTTGCATTATGGGTATTTTATTCAAAATTATAGCACCTGTGGTGTTCCCGGGTCAATTTTGTCATTAAACATTTTTTTTTAATATTGTAATATTTATAATATTCTGACTAAACTTTGACATATACCAGTCTGTGATAATCCATCAACATTATTCCTCAAATTTTGTCCAAAATAATAGTAAAATATAGTCCAAAATAATCCATAATTTCTGCATTATTACCCAAAAAAATGAGGTTTATTTTCATATAAATTAGGTTTATTGACCATGAATTCCAAAAAGAAGTGTAAAACTTGTGGTAATTAGTTGGAATGAAGTTGGCCAAAAAAGTGTGATACAGAATTGGGTGATAATTTATAATGTATGCTTTAAAAACGGTCAAACCAGATCGGTTGCATGGTTGACGGGAAGACAACAGGAGGGTTAATTCTTAAATATCACGGTTATCGTCAATACGGGTATATCGCAAGTTAACACCCCTACACCCAACGTGATATTTAAATGGTTTGAAGTGGATTTGACAGAATGGGACTTTGATTCATCTTGCAGCTACTTTTTGTTACCATAAAATGTGAGTGTGGCAAATAAATAAAGAGCCCAAGTAACTCTGCCAATGACTCAGGCTGTCTGTATTTGTGTTTAGAGGAAGACATTCCATCATTAAGCGTCATTAAGCTGGAGGCCTTGTTGTTACGTCTGTTGTTGTGGCTGAGATCTGGTGAAATCCATTCAGTGATCTCTGGTGCCCTGTATTAAATCATTCCAATTTTGTATTCAATTTGTCACCTATCCAGCAATCAAGACCATAGATCACATACCAAGAGATTCAAAAACCAGTCTTTTATTCATAGACAAAAACAGAACCTTTCATAATCCAGGTAACATCTTAATGGTGTATACCCACACCTGCTGGTCATCAGTGGTAGAGCATTGAAACATCCCACTGAAGGAGAGGTAGTGTGACACGATTTAAATATAAATAAGCAGCAATAACACCACTTGTGTTGGACACCAGTCATTTGCCATTTATGTTCCCACTGTCGAAGAGCCAACAGGGCATCCTCACCACAGCCGTTTTATTATAAATACACCCAGGCCATGGCCATCTCATTTTATACAAAAACAAATATCATAATAATAATTTCCATCGTAAAGCAAGCTTAAAAGGAATATCCTTCTGTGCTGTAACACTGTAAGTGTAGGTTACTCTGTAGATCCGACTTTTTCTAAACTTAATAATAGAATAAACATTTTAAAAGCATGTACACTTTAAGTAAAGTTAGCTTAATTACAGTGTACCGCTGCTGTTCATTTTTCACCTGTGAAATGCTGTCAAGAAGTTAATTAATTACTGGTCTGGTTGGGTCATGTGCCTGTATGTCTATTAGAGTCACATATTTGCTTCATGTAAAGGATAAAGTCCTAGGTTTTGATCTCTTCTTAACCAGTTGTTTAGGCACCACCGTTTCCAGTAGCCTCCTCACTAGGTCCAGTCTGCCTGTCTTGATCAGAGCCCTGGATAACTCCGTGACCTCTTCTGTGTGAGTCCTGTAAAGGCACCTAAGCTCGGACTTCACGATGTCCTCAGGGTACCTCTCCTCTGCCTTTTGCACCCACAGCTCCAGCTGGGTGATGACGAGGCTCGGCTCAGGGCCTCCCTGCATGAACACAGTCAGGAGGGCGTGTAGGAGGCAGCGCAGGGCGGTGGTGTCCGAGCTCCCTGGTCTCTCTAACTCCACCGCCCGTTTGAAGCACTCTGCAGCGTTCTGGTCCTCGCCCTTCAGCAGGAGGCAGCGTCCTCTGAGCACGTGGAGGTCCGGCAGGCTGTCACCCTGCTCAAACTGCAGGGCGTGGGACAGACTCACCAACGCACTGTTCACTGCCCCCTCGTCCACCAACAGACTCTCCTGGAGTGCATCGACACCCATGTAGTAGAAAACCTAAAGGGAAAACATGAATGTGAAAACCCTGTTGCTGTAGCAAATCCATTCACGTTGCTCATTAGTGGTTTGTGTCTTTACCTGTGCCATCTCCAGGTGAGTCCGCAGACACTGACGCACAGGCAGGACCTTGTCCAAGTCTTTTCTGGCTTCAGTTAGCTTCTGTCGGTCTGGGACTCCACCTTGACAATGTTTTACCTTCTCCAGGTCGCTAATGTAGAGCATCATATTGATCTAAAAGGAAAACATATATAAATACTTGTACTATACACCTTTTTTATTAACATCTATTTTTATCAAATAGAGACAGAGCGCAACGTGTCATACTCTGAAAACCACACCCACTGGAGGGGAAACAATCGGTGCCACAATATCAAGCCCTCAGGAAGAGCGCCGGTCATTAATCCCAATTTTCGTAGTGGCCAAACGGCGGTACTACAACTTCTGTGTCCGTCACGTGATGCCATTGGGCTCAAAAAGACTTTATCCCATAGACTTACATTGGAAAAAGAGACGTCTGTAACTCAGCGGATCATTTTTTTTAGGTAAATAAACTTCCCAGTATGAACACTTGAATAGCCCTTATTTAAAATATTAAGTCCTAAAAGTTGTAAAATGCACTAATAGTCGAATCCAGAGTTATTTCCCTTCCTCCGTTCATGCTCCAATCTCGCCTACTTCAGCTTTAATGCAATACAAAGTCAATGGAGAGAGATGAATTGTTTTCCCCTCCGGTGTGGGCGGGACTTAATTATGCTCTGTCTCTATGTATGGAAGTCATCACTTCATGCAGGTGCATTTTTAACCATATTAACAGAATATAAATACATACTGAGCACAAACAACTATTTATAGTTAACACCAGCTCAACTATTAGATCTAATTGTACAAATATGTGAATTGTGTGCATCTTTCAGCCAGTTTAAATGAATGCAAATTCTCAAGCGTTAAAGGGATTTCACATGGTAGATGACTGAATTTTGACTTGATCTGCTGCGGTACCTTGGCACGGGTGCAGTACGCCTGCCAGTTGAGCTCTGGGTCTGGGAGCACGTTTAGAGCCATGTTGCAGATCCCTGTGGCCATCTCATGTTTGCCCAACAGAAAGAAGATCTTTGCCAGAAGGTTCAGGGTGAACGCATCACCACTGGCCAAGTTTATGGCCTGAGGACACAGACAGTTATATTGTATGTTATGGTGAAAATATAGAAATATAAACATATTAAATTATGTAGTAACTTTAAGAAATTACATAAACAACTAGTATTACCGCCTCACGGTTGTATGTCTCCAATAACCAGTCAAGCTGCAGTTTAAATCCATGTCTGTCCAAAATGTCATCACTTCATCATTTTATCCTATTGTCATAATTAGCAAATTAATTCTTGAGTTATGGCCAAAAACGTGTTTTGTGAGGTCACAATGACCTTTGACCTTTGTCCACAAAAATCTAATCAGTTCATCCTTGAGTCCAAGTGGACGTTTGTGCCAAATTTGAAGAAGAAGAGGAAGAGGAAAAAGCTTATCAGATTTAACAACTAGGCCTCAGTAAAATAGTCCTCACTTGTTTTTTTATCCTAGCTTGCCTGATATTTGGTGAGAGATCTAAATGTGTGTGTTAACTTACAGTTCCAAAGCAGGATAGAGGATCAGAGGCTGAGTAGCCACAGTCGTGAACAGACATGGGCACAGTGGTGAACTCTTCCTTCCTCTCCAACATGATGCCAACAAAACACCAGGCTAAAGCTGAGGGGAGAGAGCAGAACCATTCATTGTTCGTCTCCCTCTAGGTTGAAGAAATAGTTGTAACTACTGTATGTAACATCAAATTGTCAATGTTATGACTAAAACAAAGTTCTCTACAATAGTCAATAGTCCTTTGCATGGATTGCAATGTACAGTATGAACTACAGAAAACCCAAAAGACTGCAGCACTTAAAGGTGTTATTGATAACATTGATAACATTCAGCCACTAGATGTCACATTCTCCCTCCCCCGTTCCATTGTATTTACTCCACAACAAGTGGTTGCCAGGCACTAACTGTCAAACTCAGACATTTTTTTCCCACACTAACTGGCAACTTGATCGCTGACGACACAGAGATACCACATGATACCAACGTCATCAGACTATTGGCTCACAAGCCTTGTTGGAAGTGGGAACCACATGTCAGATATCTTCCACAGAGATAAACAAAACATTAATTTTGGACCCGCCAACATTTTTTTTAAATGATTACTTCACAATCAAAATCATTTTTCTTAGGAAAAGCCCTTCTTTTATTCTGCACCTTTCTGAAGGCTCTGTGGATGTATTACTTTTTCCATTTATTCATCTACATACAAATTGTATCACTAAGACCTTTAAACCAAATATTACCTACAATGTGCTGCAGTGCACATTCAACATAATGCCTCTAATAGTACAACAGAGCAGAAGTACTCATAGAGGAACATACTGCGTTTACCTTTGTGTTGGGTTATCTCAGATTGTAGTGTTTCTTTGAGAAGCTTCAGTCCCTTATTGTAGTGAGAGAGTCTGGAGTATTCAGAGTCCTCTTTGGTCTTTACTATGTCGTCTAGTCTGCAGGGAGAAAATTAATTAATTAATTAATACAAATGAGACATTAAGTGGTGTAGTTGTTATCTTTTGATGAGTTTGTTTTGTACCTTATATAGATGGTTGCCATTTTAAAATACCAACTTCGTTTTTCCTCTATTGGTATCTGGAAAAACAACAATATTCTTTGTTAATAGTCTTCAGTTAGGCATAAAATGACATTTATGGTGTATTAATACATGTTTAACTTTTCAGGTACATGCCTGCAGCATTGTTTAATTGCTATTCCACCCAAATTAACAACATTTTGCACTTGTCTTGTATGAAAAATAGTAACATAAAGGCCCTGTGCTGTTCTAAATAAGTGATTTGAAGGATAAAACTGGCTTGATTTGATTTTAGGGGGAATATTAGGTTTATATCCATGTCATTGTGAGCCAAGTTTCATATTTGAAATCGCACTGATTTTAAATCATAAATATTGAATATGTTCAATATTTATGATCGGATATCCTGTATGGGGAAACCCGAGGACAGCCGATGATGCAGTCACGTGGGAAAGAACGATAGCCAACTGGGAACCAAGATGACTGAAGTGGAAAGACAACCACTGCCGTCATTGCGGTTGCAGCTAATGCATGGCCTAATGCATGAGTTGCATGAGCCTAGATAGACCATAGACTGGTTGAAATACAAATCAATGAAATGCTGGAAGGTTAAAAGGTCTAAAAATGATGCATGAGGTCTCATTACATAACCAGTCATTGTTTCTGTACTCCTCCTTACATTTATATTCTACATGTTAATCCTAAACCATTATAAAATACTAGAAAGTATACTAAAGTATACTAGAAAAGACGCACACCAAGGGTTGTAATGAGGTGCTGATCACTGAAGTAGACTTGGGAGTAGGAATAAAGTGTTGCATACTCTTCACTCTCTCTTTTTCTACTTCCAATCCTAAACTGTTAAACAGACATGTACAGCTTTGTTCTGAGTGTTACAGTACGTGGATCTCACCAGATGACCCCCATAGGCCAGGGCTCTGTTGTAAAGCGTCAACGCTGCCGTCAGCCTGTCTCTCAGGTCGTCCTCACTGTCCAGCTCCACATCGTAGGGGTAAACATAGGCCTGCTCAGCCAGGCAGCGAGCCGCCATGAGCCTGGTCTCTTCCTGAGAGGCCTCTCCAGCGTCTACTCCCATAAGGTCGGACACTTTCTCCACACACTCCGCTGCATCTAGCTCTCTCCCCAGCTTGTCGTACACTTGGCCGAGGTTGGCCCAGGCATTGAGGTTACCGGGGTCTTCTTTACAAATGCCTCTGAAAGGACACAGAGGAAGTGCGGTTAGAAAAAGATCCCTCCATAAAAGTTCTTGAACATTGATCATGATGTTTCATTCTCATTTTGACAAAAATAAGATTGGACTGACATAAAATTTTGAAAAAACTTCCATGGTCCCCAGAGGACTTTTTTCTCTAGTTGCCATTTTTGTCTTTATTGAAATGTTTTGACAACTATCGGATGAATTTCCACACATTCATATCCCCATCAGGATGAATTGTGATAACTTTAGTAATTAAAAAAAAAAGATCTTAAGGGAAACATTTTGTCCCGTACTTTGGTTTATGATTAAATACCTGCAAAACTACATTCCCATCAACCTCAGCTTTACTTTGTGTTTTGTGCTAGTAAGCGAACTTTAATGATAGCATGCCTAACTAATTGCTAACTCATTTTGAGCATATTATCATGCTGACATTAGCATTTAGCTGAAACCACCACTGTGCTTAATTATAGCCTCACAGAGCTGCTAGCATGGCTGTAGACCCTTGTTAAGTGGTGTCTGAATGCAGTATAATTGAACTCAGGAATAAGGAACTCAGTGTTACTGTATTAGATTAAACTTGAAGTGTCATAGTACAAGAGGTTCAGAATAATAGTGCTGTTTGATTATGGCAAAAATCAAAATCCTGATTATTTGGGTCGATATTGAGATCACGATTATTTAACACGATTACTCACTGACTTTGGAAACCTAATGCTTTTAGAAAGAACATTTTGTAGCCTACATTTTATATTTAAATGCATCAATGTGATGCACTTTGAGAGCAAAATTAAGAGGCTAGATCTATAAAGGACTTTGGTTGACAATCCCGAGCGGCTGTCCCTGATCTGCTGAGCTGGGTGAAAGTGCACCGCTGTAAAGGCAAAGAGTAAACTGGATTTATAACACAAGATGAAACAAGGGCGTCATTGCAAAACGTGATGTCGCACAATAATCATTTTATGTCGATTATCTTGTTTTCATAATTGTTGGAAGCCAAAATCATAATTGAAATTTGATTCATTGCACAGCCCTTCATAATAAAAGTCATAGTTTAGATAAAAGAAGTAAAATACAACTTAAATAGTATCATACATACTTTATGAGCATCTTTACAATATGAAGCATCAGAATAGAAAAAGAGAAGTACGATACACACCAGCTACCAAATGTAAAAAAAGGTAAACATTACAGACTTAACCTACTGCCCCAATACTCATAATAAAGATGAGTGTAATTAGAGTAGTAGGTTAAGTCTTATATCTGCAGAGAGCAGCAAAATAAAATAAAGATATTAATGTGTTAATCCTACTAGAGCAACTCATATTTATGATCATGCTTGTTGCTTTGTCTAACCCAAACAAGCCATTTGTGTGTGTGACTGTGGTCATGTTAACAGTATATTTGTTATGTAGCATCCTCCCTTTTTGGCCCAGCCATTCACAGAATTTGTCAACTAGTGCATAATATTACTGTGAATTTATGCTCTTGATTTTTGTTAATTTTCTACTATAGTTAGTCGAAGGTCAGGTTGTGTTTTTGTGCTGCTTTTTCTACTGGTGCGTAAGTGTGGTGGTCCTTGGTTAGCTCACAGAGATGAAGTATATGTAGTAAGACACATGTCAACCTGTGTGGTGTTTCTGTTTATAAAGTGTGCTACAGATGTCTTGTGAAATCATGTAACAACAGTCTCAAAACGAGGCCTCTTGCTTAGTAACCCTAACCCTAACCCCATAAACAACAGTGTATCATCACCTGAATATTTCCTCAGCTGTGTCCAAGTGTTCCAGGTGAAACGCCAACAGGCCGAGCAGATTTCGGACAGCGTACTGTAGATATCCGGCTTCAGCCTCTAGCTCTCCTCGCAGGCTCTCCTGCTTCAGGTAAGTGTCCCTGAGTCTCAGCTTCACAGGCCCAACGGGATCACAGTTGAGGTTGAGGTCCAGGTGGAAGTGGCCGGGGATGTAGTCCATGTTCTCCATGAGAGACTCGATGTCCTCTGTGCCGTCTGCCTCCATGGCCTCCTGCTCCACCTTCTCCACCTTCTGTTTAAAAAAAATACTGCTTTCGTATATTTTGATATATATTTAGATCTCTATTTAGATTTAGAAGAACATACCTCGCCCTTGTCAGTCTACAGTTCGACCTACTGAGACAAAATTCACCCAGACACTCTTGTCAGCTCACTACGGTGCAGACAGGTTGAACAGGTTAGGCTCGGGAGTGACAAGGGAGTGGAATAGCTAATGTAGGCTACGGGGGAGAAAGTGTACAAATACATACTCTTCCCACACACTTTTTTGTATCAATTCCCCATTTGGATTCTAATCCAAAAATCTCAATCATCATCTTTCTTCATTTTTCTTTCATCACTTGGTTTTGCTATTTGTCATTATTTTCTTATCTGGCTCTTTAACACAAGTACCAGCTGACATTCCTTAAAGTTTGTGCTGACACATGATCTTGTTTATGTCTTAAGTTTTGTAAAAATGTGTTTGAGGTCGTTTTGGTGAATGTTACAGTTAGCCCCCTCCCTCTGTCAGCTGTAGGCAACCTAAGAATGTGAACCATCAGGATCAGACTGATGGTTGTGACTGGTGAAGCACTGAAGGAAATGGCATGTTACTACTTTAAATGACCTCATTTCATTCATAAATATGGGTCAGTTGCACATCTTTGATATCATAGCACACTGTTCTGTTAATACTGTTTATACTGTACATATATAAACATATTCTTAACTACCCCTTATTATTTATTATATGTATTACCACTGTACATATGTATCACTCTGCACTTTACTGCTTTTTACACTTCTGGTTAGATGTTAAACTGCATTTCGTTGTCTCAGTTCTTGTAAAGTTGAACCTGGTCTCATCTAATCTCAAAGAAAAACATGCAGCTGTGTGCTGAGCTGTTGACAGAACATATAAATTAGATATGCAGATACTCTGCAAATAGTTCAACAAAAGCAAACTTTGACTGTGAATCCTCGTTATCCTGCAGGTCACAATACTATCTTGGAAAAACACATGTTGAGCACATTTTTGTTTCAGAACGCTTTTGCATACAAATCCAAACTCTTCCACTAGAGGGTAATCTTGCATTATAATAAATCAGCGGAACAAAAGGGAGAAGTGTTTTAAACCCACTATCACATGCAATGATTCGATGGGCTTTACAGGCCCACATCACAAGTGGTTCTCAAGCAAGTGCAAGCTCTCTAACAAGACAGGGGAGAAACTCCACAAAGCCTCAGCAGAGACCACTGAAGAGATAATTCAAAGAGAGATCAGCCCCCCTCTGACAGCTGGGGTGCAATAACAGCCGTAGGAGGGAACAAATCAATTACACAAGAAAAAGTCCAGGACTCAGGAGGATTACAGTACGTGCAACTTAGATATAACAAAACCAATATAATAGTACAAAGAGGTAAGTCCCAGGAAGTACTGTTAGTCCATATTCAAAGACTCAAGGGATGTATTATCATATGCAAACAGTGCATTTCCATACAATGAAAAACTTTCTCCAGTCAGCATATACACAGTATTAATCAGTCACACACAATGCTACAAACATAGTTAAATAATGAAAGTGATTCAATACAATAGAGCTCAACAATAAGGATTGCCCGATT
>CAKAOH010035856.1:0-17616 GCA_916701665.1 Sebastiscus tertius | reverse complement strand
TATGTTGAAATAAAAGCTAGAGTATAGTATGTCGAAAAAAAAAAAAGCCATAAAAAAAGTCATTTTGTTTTAAATTTTAAAAAAAGTCATAGTATGTCAAAAATAAAAAATAAGTCAAAGTATAGTATGTTGAAAAATTTGAAAAAAGCCATAGTATAGTATTTCAAAAAAAGTCATAGTATGTTGAAAAAATAAAAAGAAGTCACAGTATAGTATGTCATTGTCATTTATTTTTTAGGTTGCCAACTCTCCATCAGGCCTTTCACCTTCTGCAGATACACAAGGTGCGTTTGTAAATGCAATTGGTGTGCTTGGGTCTTACTCAGTGGTGGAAAGTAACTAAGTACATTTACTCAAGTACTGTAGAACTTTGAGGTACTTGTATTTTACTTGACTAATTCTGTTTTACTCCACTTCTACTCCACTACATTTCAGAGGTAAATGTTTTGTTTATTTGACTTAGTGTAGATACTAGTTGCATTCACATTTAAAATTTAAATAGATTATAAAATATGATGCACAGCATAGATTAAACTACCCAACAGCATACATGGTTATTAAAATTAACTTGACAAGCTACAACATTAAAATACTGCTTACATGTTCATGCATCATTGTTACAATCAAATAAGATAATACATTATTATGTAGCTCTGACAGGGACCATTCTGCTGAATAATGAGTACTAATAATGCTGATTCTGTACATACTTTTACCTAAATATGATCTTAAAAGAAGAACTGTCCTGTAATGGAGTATTTTCACATTATTGGATTGTCACTTTTATGTTCCTAGAACCTCGTCTCTGTGTGAGAGAGGAACAGGATGACGTTGGTGATAAGTTAGCAGGTCCGAAGAGGTCGGTGCCCTCTCTGCGACCCTCTGCCCCTCCACCTCTGCCTGTTGCACTGAGCATGCTCAGAACAACATCAGCCCGTGGCAAGAAAATCACATTTCTGATATTTTCCAGATTTAACTTATTTGTCTTGGTGTTTTTCTATCAAGAGCAGCTTACCGCTGATTTACTGACAATTAATCTTGCTGGTCCAGTATCGAATGGGCAACCAGTTTAACAGCTATCCTTTTGGATTTTTCCTTCAGGTACGTTCCTGTATGACCATGAAGCTCCTTCGACGGTGTCCCTGGACAATGGGCTCCATAGTGACAGCACTGTTAATTATGTTAACATCCCCAGTAGCCTCCGACCGGCTACAGCCAACAGAGAACTCCTCTACACGGAACTGGACCTGCAGGAGCCCGGGTCAGCGCCAGTCTCCAGTCCGCACAGTGCTGTCAGAGGTAACACTTTGCAGCTCTGCAGACCCAGTAAGAACGAAGAGCCTTAAATGGCTATTTTAGATCCTTGCTTTTCCTGCCGCTGCTTTCTTTTCTATCTGGCTTCTGAGGAAATTGCTTTATGTCAGCTTTTGCATCCCACGTCTTCGCCACCCGTTGGTCTAACCCATTATTAGCATACACAGCATTATAGTTTCTGACACACTGTGTACATTTATAGATTCATGGGGTGTAGGAACAAAGGCAGGGCTAAGGAAAACACAACTGGAATATGCCAACAGTGTTTTAATTTGACAAACATGTTATCTGTCTTTCTTCTTTCTTTCTACCAGTATGTGTACTGATTCTTACGAATGCACCACCACCATTATGACAGATATAAGGTGCGCGCCAGTCATTGCGGCTTTCACGTCGTCCGCGAAGGCTCCGTGAATTGTTGCGGCGCTTGGTCGTGCACCTCTGAATTTTTATAACTGCGCGCGCTTCGCCTTTCATTTCAACATGGTTGCCTTAGAGGGATTACTGGCCAAGCAGGTTCTTCTGTACAGACATCTCCAACTGTTCATTGAGAGACCACAGGGACAGTCGCGTCATTAAATTATTGGAAAGAAATAGGCAACACACGGGAAAGAATAGTAATAATTGCGGTACGTCAGTGTTTACTACTGTTTCCAGGCAGCCTACTTTCCTTTTCGGTAACACTCGTTGATATGCTTATCCACAGAATATTTTGTTTGTACGCCTCCTGGCGTTTCGGAGCAAATTGCAGCGAACAATGCCCTCGTAATGCGGGCGCGCCACACAACACCTTTATTTCCCTGCTTACCTCTACCTCTCTGTATCTATTGGCTATATTTGAAAAAAATGTAGGAACAGATCAGTACACTGAATGAATGGGGAGAAACAATTTATTCATGACAGACATGGATGTAATTTATGTGGTATAATCACACATTTTGGGCATGTGAAAATGAAGCAATTTACAAAAGTGACAAAGCAATTTACAATAGTCTAAATGTATTCAAATTCTCAGCTGTGAATTGGCAAGTTACAGTAATTATGCATTTTTAAAATCTCATTAAATGAATGGTTTAGAGTTATATTCCAGCACTACCAGTGAAGAACATGTCATCAAAAATAGTGTATGGTTCAGTTAATACAGTCAAAGTAACTGAACAATGCATCTCAGGGATTGACAGGCCACTGCACGTTTTTCCTACATGTGACAATATTAAGTTGGAGAACACGCGACACAAAGTAGAAAAACAAATGTCTTCTCTTTTCTCCCCCTTTACCAGAAGAGGGCTCCATCAGGTACGCCCACCTCAACATCACTGCCATGGAAACAGCTCAGCGAGTGGGGGCGGAGCATGTTCAGGGCACAGAGGACAGACTGACTCAGCTGGAGAGCAGGTGGCGAGGGCCACCAAACTGACTCTTAAACGCTTAACAGTAACAAAATAGTTTTCACTGCTAATTGCTCTCCATCTCTCTGAATAAGCTAAAGTGCTTAATTGCAGTTGATCATACCAATCAGTGTTGTACTTAAAACACACCCACAGTTGTGCCAGTGTACAGAAATTTCCACAAGCAATTCATTCCAATAAGAAGAAAATAGGAAATGTCTGGAAAGTCTCTTATGCAGCTGCCATCTTGGATGTGTTTTGTGTTCTGTTAGTGTTGTTAAGTTCACTTATACTTGTAATTACGTTTTATTTATCTGAATCACTGCTTTGTTCTCACTAACGCCGCTCCCTCTCTTCATTCACTCTATAGCTCGGTCAACCATCGTTGCTCTGTGGCCAACTTTGAATGCTGTGTATTTACAAACAGCAATCGAGACATTTATCATTATACCCTTAAATTAGTGAGTTCCTGCATTTCTCTTGAAGACTTTAACCCTAGAAATGTTACACTTTTTTTTTTTGCTGCATGGCACTTATGTCTGCTGAGGTCGGAGGAGAAATCATCTGCCTCTTTTTTAAGATTATCTCAGGTGACTGTTGAGCATTGGTATGAATAGCCTTAATTATGAGGGAATGACACCAAACACTAATGTTTACCACTGATATTATAGATAAGAGACAGAAAGCTGTCATTTCTTTTAAATTATAGCTAGATTTACTTTCTTCAGACTGTTTAGGTGTGGCTCTATTTGTTGTTACTTCTCTTACCAAGAGGTGAGACACCAATGAGATCCCACTGATCTCACGGATGCCTCACAATCTACTGTTAAGAGTCCCAGCTTGCTCAGCCATCATTCCTCAATAAGCATTTTAGAGTTATATCACGGGCGCAAATTACATTAATCTAGGCCCATGTGGCCCAAGCAGGACATGACAGAGTAATCAGCCGGCCAGGAACATTAGTCAAAGTAATCAATGTCTCTGCTTCTGGTCAGAATTGATGAATGGAAAAGCACAGTGTGTGTTCCAATCTCTCACCTCCCTCTTGATATCATCAGAACAAATTGTCCAACATTTGGTGCTAATTTATTTTTATGGCGGTGGTTCCCCAGCGATGCGTCTGAGGATGAAAATAGCCTGTTAATGTCACTACAGGGACTGCTTTCCTCTCCAGGATTTGTATATAGTAACTGCTTTTTATTTATGCCAAGACAATAAGAATGATATTTAACTATATTTTTAAAAGTATTACTGTTTGTATGTTGTTGGCACCTGTATCTTACTGATTAAAGATTGCCGTTATATTTTCAGGGTTTCAGTGCTTCCTACTTGGATCTGCAAAGCATTCTTCATTTTATAATGATCAGACAATAACCGTAACATTACAATATTTCAGCAGACGAAGGTAAGAGTTACTGCAGCAGTAACAGCCTTATCTGATGGAGCATTTATTACTTGCAAAACTAATGACAGATGGGTGTGTACAAATTGTCTGGCCAGCAATGTGCCAATATTCCTACAAGATGAAGAACTCGTGCAGTCGGTTAGCTGTTCCCCAGAACCTGAACCAAGGCTCAGCAGCTAAACTACATCATCTGGTTAAGAGTGACTCAACTGTTGCTACTAATCCCTCACCAGCCACCCCCACAAACCGTTGCTTTCTTGGGAGTACTGCCACATTCTCAGCCATATATTTCTTCTACACCTGCCTGCCATTAGTTGTACAAATAAATGTAGTACCAGACTTGTATGAAAACTATTCCATCTCTCCATATGCATATTATGTACAAACAAACAATTCATTCATTCAGCGATTCCTAAAAAAATCAACGACTATTAACACTAGAAAAGTAGAAAACACTGATTGTTCAAAGGGAATGGGTGAACGTTGTGTGTGGTTGTAGAGGGAATCATTTCAGTTCACCTTTATGATCCGAGCCTCTCAGAGCTCGTTGTGATCGAGTCCCTCACGAGAGATCTTGTTGGACAAGTCCTGCATATGTTTCTTCATCTGAAATCAAACAATGAAAGACATGACCATTTAGCTACAAGACAAATCTATTGTTCAATTTGTGTGGTGGCCGAGAAGTTTACGACCGAACATGCTCTACACCTTGGCATTGACACAAAATAATAAACTGTACCATTGCCAATTTTGACCATGTTTGAAATTCAAGCTTTGAAAATAAATTTGGGAATTCTCATTGGCTACAACACAAATTATGCGTAAGAATTTATCTCAAACATGCATTTAATACTCTTATCAACATGGGAGTGGGTGAATATGCTGCTTTATGCAAATGTATGTATATATTTATTATTGGAAATCAATTTACAACACAAAACAATGACAATTATTGTCCAGAAACCCTCACAGGTACTGCATTTAGCATAAAAAATATGCTCAAATCATAACATCCTTTTGGAGTTCTTGAACAGAAACTTTTCTATCGCTCCTTACCTTGTAGCCCATCTCCCTGGTCTTCTCAGCTAGTGTTTCGTACTTTTCCTGGTTCCTCTTAATGTGCTCTTCGTCTCCTAAAGACTCCACGTGTCGCAACTTCTGGTGGGAAAGTTCCAGCTGCTCCTGGTAATGGCTGTGCTTCTCCACTTTGGTCTCAAAGTGACGCAGCTCCTCCTGAGTGAACAAGGAAAAGGAGGGCGGCGAACACGGAGGGGTGTGAGTTCAGTTCACCTTCAATTACATGCACAGCTGCACGAGGGAGCCGATATGCATCTCAAGTAGTGACTGGAGAGGAAATGTCACAAAGAGTATTTTAGCTATATGTTTCCCTGTGACGCACCTGATCTTGAAGTCAGATATCTTAAAAAACAATGGAAATTTAAATTGAGTTGTTCACTTTGTTCACAGTTGATTCTCTGTACATGGGACAAAGGGTGAAAGGAGCACAGTGAGAGATAGGAGAGTGGAATACTTGAGCATTTCAAATGTGTAATGCATAATAATGTGCACTATAGGCTCCATGGCTGAACAGACACAAGTAGTACTTAGCTACAAGTACTCTACAAAAGTTAATATAGTTATTTTCTAAGAGTTGGACTGTAGCACTCTGATAAAACAAAAAGTGCTATCGAAAAACAAAATCTGTGAAAGCAGAAGTGTCCAAAAGACTGTCACAAGCAATGGAAGAGCTACCTTGAGAGAGTCCAGCTCGTCGTCGCTGAGGTTGGCTCTCTTGGCAGCCTCCCACAGTTCAATCACACGGGGCTCCCGAAACTCTACAGAGGAAGAACCGACAGATACCGAGATGAAGAGATTAACAGTCCAAGGAGACCGTTTGGAGCCTCACCAATACTTCTACACTCAAGAGAGAGGGAGCTTTGAAGAACAGCAGTCACAGCAGATGTTTCAGGAGGTACAAATAACAAAAACAAGCTTGTTTACAGGTACACATATTATACTAAGAGGTTTTATGACAAACTATGCCATGAATATTTTTATGACATTTTTATGACATACTTTACAATGACTTTTTAATGGCATATTTTATGACATAATATACAATGACTTTTTCTGACATACTGTACTATGATTTTTACTGTGTTTTTTATGACACTATACTATGACTTTTTTTATAACATCCTATACTATGACTATTTGTATGACATACTATTATACCATGATCTTTTATGACATACTATACATGATTTTTCTACTACACACTATAGTATGACTTTTTATGATATACTTTACTTTTATGACACTATACTATAACTTTTTTTACTACACACTATAGAATGACTTTTTTATGACATATAATACTATGACTTTTTTAGGATATTTTAGAGCATTTTTAGGACATTATATTCACAACAATGACTTTATGACATACTATAATTAATGTTTTCTCCAAGTTAAATAGCACAAGGACAAGCTGGTTTACGTCACTGGATGGATGCAGCCATGTGGGTTAAAATCCAAAAGCACAAAACACTTAAGTTAAGTCGTTAGCATATCAACGCTCGCCAACTGTGATATGGCAGCGTGTGGTATCATGACTACAAATCCCAGTGATTAAGCTGATGAGAAAAACGCAGAGCGAGACTGAGATGCACAAAGAGATGAGCTGTGTATGTGTGTGTGTGTGTGTGTGTGTGTGTGTGTGTGTGTGTGTGTGTGTGTGTGTGTGTGTGTGTGTGTGTGTGTGTGTGTGTGTGTATGTTTTCTCTCCTTTACCGCTGTCTTGGGTGAAGCCCTCGTGGCTGAGCTTACGGAGGCGCTCAAAGCCCTGGCTGAGGTCTCTCATTTTCTGCTTCAGGTCCGTGTGCTTCTGGTGCAGCACATGCTCTTTGACGTCGCCCTCCAGGGGAGAGATCACATTCTTGTGTATTTCTGCTGAGGCGAGCAGGCGAAGAGAAAGATGGGGAGGAGAGGAGGTGATGGGGCAGGTTAGGAGACAAGTTGGGTGGGTGGTTTAGATGGGAGAAAGGGCAGAGGAGGAGAGTAGAGGAAATGAAGGAGGGATGAAGCAAGAAACCATTAAGAAGAAAGAGAGAAGAAGGGAAGAGGAAATTAAAGCAATAAAAGAGACAAAGAAAAACAGCATTCAATAAGGAGAGTTTAGTAGGAGCTATAAAATAACCTGTAAAAACGTTCTGACATTTCACAAGCACAGGCTTCATACATCACATTCATTTTTCCATAAAAATCTTGAGTAGTCTATGTGCCTTATCTCGGTTAATAACCACACTGTGGTTATGAAATACCTGCCTGCCTCACCCGAGGAAAAGGTGAGGAGTTAAAAAGCAGACAAAGGCCAACTGGACAACGGTTTGACATTTAGATCAAAAGGTAAAAAAACGAGACGGACTGAAGACTGGGGAAGACAGACAAAGTGTGTGTGGATGGAGGTGGTGGTGTTGTTGTGGAAGTGCACGGAGACTCCCCTTAAGGCAACATGTGATTGGCTCAATAGCTAAATGCATCAGACAAGCAGAAAAAAAAACACCACTGGCTCGTTCGCCACAAATGTAACGCTGTGGAGCGCTAGCAGCAAAAGTTCTGGCACGACGAAAAACAGCTGTTAAGTGTCAGCCACGTTACGAAGGAGATGCGCCTGTCCTCCTTGCGTCTATCTGAAACACAGTAGGGCCCGTCAGCTCGGCTTAAAACTCACAGCTTGATGTGATGTGACAAGCACTGATAGAGCACAGAGCAGGTGGGTGGCAGCATGTGCAGTCTGATACCTTCCACCTACGTACATGACCACAAGACTGAACTAACGGACTGAGCACTTCAGACTTCGGGTTGATTTTTTGGATGACTGACCTAAGCAACAGCAGAATTTAATACAGCCAAATGAGGCTAAGAGAGGGTAAGAATGGGTTTGTTTTTGCATTAATTTACTTTGGAAACTGCCCTGACAGCTAGAAAATATAATGCTGACCATATTTCTCAGCATAATTCTGTAAATTTTAAACTTGGAAGTTTTTCTGGTATGGGCTTAGGACTAAACCGGGGATCAGAACCATAATTATGCCTGTATACAAAAACCTAAAGTGATGAATAGTAAAGAGGAGGACAGGGCTTCAAGGCTCATAAACCTGGCCTCAGAGAATACCGATATAACTAAGCGTAGGTGGTGTGACACCTCGGCTCGGCAGCAGAGCAAAGGGAGTGATTCACGTAGCTCACCCTCAGTCCTGCTGACGGTATCCATGAAGATGTTGTACTCGTGGATCTTGTCCTTGTGGTGCTGGAACTCCCTCTTCAGGCTCAGCAACTCCTCGTTGGAGAACTTCCCTGAGCTCTGGGCCTGGTGGGGGAGCAGTCATCGGTGGCAGAAAGGAGTTAGTCTCAAAAGCAGCAGGAAAGTAACAGGCATAATTTGTATGGATGAGAATGAGAGGTGGTGTTCCAAATAGGATGACTGCTGGGTATGGTGCAATTCTTTTACTAGATGTTTGAGAAGGATTAAGTGGCATGAAATACAGCCATGTTTAGAATACACACATTTGAAAATCTCTAATTCAATGGACTGTCAAAAGACAAGAAGACCGTAGCACCATTTTACACAGAATATACTGAATATATTGCGTGCGAGATGTGTCAAATTTTCTTAGAAACATCTCCAAAGTTTAAAGATTTTATTGTTTACAACTGCAATAAGCATAGAGCTTTTAATGTTTGCATATATAGGAATTGTGCAGAAACATTTAACCCCACTCAAACATTTAAAAATACAACATCTAATGGGTCAGAGATTGCTCATTTTTTCATTGCTTTTTCTCCAAACTTGAAAAAACAAAAACAAATGTCACAATAAAACTCTTCTACTGTGGTCCTTAAGCAACTTCAGTCTTGAATTGTGTAGTTTGTGAAATTCAGATATAGCTAGGGTCAAACTTTTCTCCATTTTCTTTCCCTTACTAGCTGCATACTTCCTGTCACAAAAGTTCCTAAAGCACAAGCCATTAAAAAATGTTTTTTGGCACAAGAGTGCAGTTACTGTGCCAAATGTCAAACCTGCATTAAAACACTACTGGTGCTGCTGGGTGAGAACCTTTGGTGCATTTGGTGCACCTAATCTTTGTAATGTGAAAATTGAGTGACAATTCTTTTTAAGCTGATTTAAGGGTCATGCCTTTATTTTATCAAACAGCTGTGCTAGATTTTCATTCACCAGCAGCAACATGGAGAAAAATAAAGTCCCTAAATGCCACTACAAAAACGAGGGCATACAGTCAAGGCATCATTTCCAAATCATATTTAAATTAGGGCTGACAAAGTTAGCACAATAATTTTGCTTTAATGCAAAATAGTTTTAACGCCACTAATTTCTTTAAAGTGTTGATGCAATTTGCGATTTTTAGGTTGTAACTGGCTCAGTTTTAAAGCTAGAGTGAAGATACTTCTTTACATCATATGAAACTACAAATTCTAAGGGATCCATTGGTAGCAACCATGTCATACTAGCTTGTCGCGAAGGTTAAATAATGCTCCAAACTTACGCTAAATTTTGGCATAGTCTCCCCTTTACAGACATGAGCACTTCATGATAATCACATGCAGTTTGGGGCAAGTCATAGTCAAGTCAGCACACTGACACACTGACAGCTGTTGTTGCCTGTTGGGCTGCAGTTTGCCATGTTATGATTTGAGCATATTGTTTTATGCTAAATGCAGTACCTGTGAGGGTTTCTGGACAATAGTTGTCATTGTTTTATGTTGTTAATTGACTTCCAATAAAAAAAAACTTATTTGCCCACTCCCATGTTGATAAGAGTATTTAATACTTGACGAATCTCCCTTTAAGGTACATTTTGATCAGATGAAAAATGTGCAGATAATTTTGCAAATAATGGCGGTTAACCATTGACAATCATGTGATTAATTGCGATAAAATATTTTAATTGTTTGACATCCCAAATTTTAATATTTCTCTTCCTCCTTCCTCTGCAAACAATACACACCTTGTTCCAGAGTTTGTCCAGCCTGGGATCATCAAATATGTCTCCCTCTTTGGTGTCGTGGTCCTTCAGGGAATTGCTCTCCAGTGGCCGAGTGTCTCTTTTGCCATCCATCCCGTACTTGGCCAGGATCACTACACAACATAACACATACATTTTTTACTAAAAAAAGCTAAAAACAGCTGTGATAAATGATCGTGACATGAGCCTGTGAGGAGCAACAACTGAAGCTGTCATGAGGAGACTATTTGACAAGCAAGAGAAATTAAGTGACTAAGACACATACAGTATATATTCATCATTTAAAGAAAACTCTAAAACATTTCACATCAAAAATTAACCAGAGGCGCACAACCCCTTGACAGCAACTCATTAATTCTAAAGCCACCAAACATTTTTTAAAGAACAGCTAAAAGAGTAGCATCTCTGATGAATCAGCTGCTGAAAATAAGCTGGGCCGGCCAGGAACAAGCTTTAGAGTCAGGGAATCTAACAAGAGCTTATCAAAACAAACTAACTTGGCACATGTAGCACAGAGAAGGTGATATCCATGTGCTTTTTTGTCGTGCTGCTCTTAACCTGAAAAACTTTTAATGATGAGAGTGAAACGAGGAAAATGCTCATCACCCTCCCACTCGCCCACTTCACAGAACACCTTACTCAACCCCAAAAAACGTGGCAGGAAGCCTGAACACACAAGGAAAACAAAAGAAGCCGCGAATTTGGCATTTCTGTAACTAATTAGTTTAATAGTGTCACTTTTGTGCAAAATATACTGAGCAGCTACTGAATACATTAGCAGTTTCATCCCTTTTCAACATCTCGGACTGCTAGATAACAATGCAAAGTTGGACTTAGCTCTGCCCTCATTATCCTGCTCTAGTAAACTGTTATTGCGGCCGCTGATTCAGCACCATCACAACCCGCTGGTAACCCATCAGTGTCACTTATTAACCGCTCATACTTCATTAGAAGAGTGTCCACATGCAGGGGGCTCGTTTAAGAGCCTCATAAACAGGATGCAAGAACTTGTAGACTATCTCTGTGGTACTGTTGGGCTCGTATACTTCACATTTTATGGGTTCAGCTCAGGCTCTTGACACACGTGATCTGCAATGAATGCAAACAGTAAAACAAGCTTACGTTCCCAGACGAACCAATTTACAACAAGGATCTGTCTCTGGGCATATCAAACTGAGAGTATCAAGGAAACGTGCTATGAAAAGAAAAATAGGGGGAGACAGAAATCCTTTTTGAGCCTAATTAGAATGACTTGTTTCAGTGGGGAGAAGTTGACTTGAGGTCCTCCTTGAAGACTTATATTTAACTACAAAGGAGCAGAGGCTCACTCTGCTGCGCTGCCTGGAGGAGCGGGAAGGTCACTCCACCACTGGGGAGTGAGGATGTAGAGGAGTCCAGAGATGGTGGAGTGCTGCGTGAGCTGCCAAAGGGGCGGAAGTGTGCACTGATTGCTGGTGGTAGAATGCTAAACAGACTGCTGTCATTGCCTGCAGGTACTGAGGTGAAGATCCCTTCACGCATGATTGTCAAAATATGTCAGTCATGTCCTTTTAGCATCTCAGAGCAAAATGCAGGGACAGTAGCTGTGCTTGAATTGCTAATACAATTCACAGTTCAAGCATATAGTGAAGTGAATACTCTCTCTCACATCCATGTGTAATTGACACCAATTCAAATTTAGCTGGTCTGCAAAACTAAAAACAGATTTTATCATAAAATATATAGACTGGCTGTCGAAGTAAACGTGATAACGCGTTAACGCAAATTCATTTTAACGCCACAATTTTTTTAACGCGTTAATGCAATCAATATTTCAGAGGTTGTAGCGGGCTCAGTTTTAAAGCATATATCATATGAAACTAGGAAACCTAAGGAATCCATTGGTTCCAGCCATGTCATACTGGCTTGTTGGGAAGGTTAAATAACGCTCCAAACTTGCGCTAAATATTGGCGAGGAAAACCTGTCATGACCATTTTCAAAGTGGTCCCTTGACCTCTGACCTCAAGATATGTGAATGAAAACAGGTTCTATGGGTACCCACGAGTCTCCCCTTTACAGACATGCCCACTTTATGATAATCACATGCAGTTTGGGGCAAGTCATAGTCAAATCAGCACACTGACACACTGACAGCTGTTGTTGCCTGTTGGGCTTGAGTTGCATATTTTTTTATGCTAAGTGCAGTACCTGTGAGGGTTTCTGGACAATATCTGTCATTGTTTTGTGTTGTTAATTGATTTCCAATAATAAATACATACATACATTTGCATAAAGCAAGCATATTTTTCCACTCTCATGTTGACAAGAGTATTAAATACTTGACAAATCTGCCTTTAAGTTACATTTTGAACAGACAAAAAATGAGTGATTAGTTTGCAATTAATCACGATTAACTATGGACAATCATTTGATTGACAGCTCTAATATAGGCACATGAATCTGTTAATGCTTGGTGCTGTGAATCCAACTTCATTCCACATTATCATTTTTTACACATTGACCTTTCTACAGGATCGATAGGTGCAATGAGTTGTGAAATGTTTTAATCATCTAATGACTATGAGCTCCATAATGAAATGAATATATGAATATTTTGTTGCATGCTAAATTTATATGCTAACACTTTTAGTGTGGAGTATGGATACAGCTTGCTACAGTCTTAATTTCAAGAGGAGATTTTATCAAGAGACGTTGGCAACGTTGATAAGGATGAGAAATTAGATTTGTTCTGGGGTGATGCAGAGCAAAATTAACACATTAGTTATTCTACCAGTCAAAGAGCAGAGTGTATTACATAAACTATCATACCCAGGACTGCTCTGGCTCTCATACTTGGTATGAGAGCCAGATAAGTTCCAGTATCATTTACCCTTTACCATAAATTTGCCCAATGACAACCATTTTAGAAAATAAATAAAAAAATAGTGCTCTATCATTAACTATATCCTCTGTTTCTTTTACTTTGGTGAAGATTTATGCACTGTATACTTTGACTAAAAAAAAACTCACCTCAACCTGCTGACTCAATGGATCTCTTTAAAATCACTGACTTTAAATGGCATCACCAATGAATTTTCACACTTGACAGAATCTACACTGTGTTAAGGTTCTGACACACCAAGCTGACGGTCGGCCGTCAGACAGTTTGGGGCCGTCAGTGAGCGTCTGTTGGCCTAGTTTTTGCAGTGGGTCCCACACCGTCAGCTCTAGTCTGAGTCAGAGCCTTTTCGGCCGATTCAGCATGTTGAATCGGCAGTGGAGCCAGTTGGTGAAAGAAATCACTCAACGAATCAGTGCACAAGAAGAGAAACGGAAGTGAGGAAAGCAAGCCGACGAGTAAAGTCAAGAGGAAAACACAAGGCTCTTCTCATTTTTCATCTCATCTGATCATTCCAATACACGGATATTTTCACAACGACATGGCCATCTGGAACGAAGCTAAGTGGTGAGTAAGAGTGGTGTAAAAATGGTTGGTAAACGGTGCTTTGTTTCATATATGTATGATAAACATGGCTTGTATATCCACAGTCCTCAGTCTTAGGCTGACAAATACAGACTACCGCCGAGTGCTGGTGTGGAGAGTTATTTAATTTCACGCATGCGCAGAACGTACGTGCTGACTGGCCGTCGGCTGCAGTCTTTGCGGTGTGTTCAAATGCAACTTGTCGGCCAAGACAAAGGCGACGTGAGGCGAGTCGGCCTTCATCGCCGCTAGTTCTTTGATGTCGGCTTGGTGTGTCTGGGCCTTTAACCTTTATTCTGTTAGGAAGGTGCCATTTACCCAGAGACAGACTGGAGCCTCTGAATACAATGTGAATCAGCATCAATTTCATTTCCAACACAGATTAAGATTCCTAAAAAGTGTAGCTGGACAATGCTTTTACTTTTTCAGTAATTTAGTCATATGTAAAGCACTTTGAGTAAAATGTATGCGCAACAACACTAATGATTTGCATTTTGTAACATTCTGTTGGTGTGTCTGGAAACTCCTGTATTAATACCAGTTTTCAGCTTACTATGTAACTTTTGCTATTTGGTGAACACCAACATGTTTCTGTTGACATAATCAAGCCCACATTTCAAGCATAATCGTAAATAAGCGACATTGCCAAGGTGAATGACTGCATATTTGGGGCAGACCGAGTCTACAGTGAATCCAGGACAAAGTGGGGACATAGCGAGCCAACAGAGCTGTCTCACCATTGAAGTTACGTCGGAGCTGGGCCTCTTTCTCCCCGTTTTCATCCAGCCCCTCCACCTTCAGCTTCTTCCACTGCAGCTCATCTTTCTCCTGGATCTTCAGGTCGCTGTGCAGCTCAGAAAGCCGCACTGGAGACAACTGTGTCTGTCGAAACCAAAATAAGAGACATCATAACTCTAGTTAGACAGAATAGTAGGGATGAAGTTTAAGGACAGAGAAGGTTAAGGAGTGAGGAAAACCAGAGAGCAAAGGGAGATTGAAATAGTGTCAGAGCAAACACACTGTATGACAGCTGCGAATTTTGTTTTTGGAAGTAGGAAGTGGAAAATGTCAGTTCTTAGAGAAACTTCTATTTAGGTGGAGCTGGAAACATGCTACACGATTCAAAGCCCAAATCTAATCCCCATTTAACCTTGATGGCAGCTTTCAAGATCATAGTCTGCATTGATCTGAAAATAGGGCAGGTCACCATGGAACTTTGGGAAACACCACTCTGATGAAGGCAAGATAGCCAAACACGTTTGGTGAATAAAGCATGGCATTCAGGAGAAGAGTTGTGCAACTTGATTTTTTTGATGGACTTGCATTGAAGCACACACCTCGCTGTGTGTGTGATCTCAAAGGGAGAACTTGGTCTGACCACGTTAACTTACAAAATGCTCGCTCTGATGAACTCATTGCTGTTTCTTTTTGCAGTAACAGTATATATATTATTCATACTTGCCAACCCTCACAGTTTTCCTGGGAGACTCCAATTTTTCATTGCCCCCACTCGGTTTCCTCCCGGGGTCACAATTCTCCTGATTAATTTTAACAATTTTTCACACCTTTTTTTCCAATTTTCGTTATCTCAACATGTTCATGGCACTGTACAGCGCGAATTAGCCATAAGCCCAACTGTTTCCACTCAGACGGCAATAGAGATACACCAAATGTCTTCTCCCGACAGCAAAGCTGGGGTGGCGTGGCGCAAACCATTGGAAATAACTGGTTTCAGAGCGCAGTGGTGCCATTGTCGCATTGTATCTGAAAGGGGCTTCAGTGACTAGGAGAAGGAAAGGGAAATGGGGAGTACTAAGAGAAATAAATACTCAAGCCGGGTACAAAAAATGAATGAATGAATGAATGAATGAATGAATGCAAACTGAAGAATATTAGCCTAGTTTATACCAGAGATTCACACAGGTTCATGCCAGAGAGGCAAATTATTCAGTTTTCTTTCCTGAGAATTAAAAATAGGCTAGGCCTATTTAACAAAAAAAAATGCTGCTACAGTTTACTTAGGCTATTATTTTGTTATTTTCATAATTTTAAAGTCACCAGAATGCAGAAAACAAGGTCTCTGAAACTCACATTTTTTTCTGAGGGAGGACACCCAGAACCCTTTGCTTTGGTTTTGAAATCCTCCCTTTTTTTTTGAGGTCTCGAAGTTGGCAAGTAAGATATTATTATAACTTTAGTTGGAATACTACAGTCTTCTATTGTGGACCACTGTGAACTAGATAGATAGATAGATAGATAGTAACTTTATTGATCCCGAGGGAAATTCACGTTTCCAGCATCACAGTTCCATAGTGCAAAACATGTTATTAAAAAGGCAGTAAAAAAGTTAGTAGTGCAAAGTACAAAAAAAATATACCAGATATAAAAATACATAGAGATGAAGAAAACTGTTAAAACTGAATATAGTGCAGGGTAACAGCTGTGATATACAGGACTATTAAAAAAGTAGTATAGTGTAGTGCAGAAGAGACTGTTAAAAATGAATATAGTGCAGGAGTGACAGGGAAAATAATTGACTTGTTCAAGGGCTGTAAATGATGGTTAGTTCGAAAGAGTGGAATTATACTCATTCTTCTCCACAATGTACACACACTTACAGTACCAAACTTAATTCCTCAGCTTCTTTTGGCTGTAAATCCTTCACACCCATCATCACAATGAACAACGACTAACTAAATCATGCATGTCCACTTGAACACCTGCATTTGTGGATAATAGAAGTGCATCCTCTTCTCCTGCTTATCCAATTAAAACATGTATATTAAGGCTGTTTCTTCATTTAGGCTACTGGATGTCACAATGTGCTGTACTGAGATAACTGCAGCAGCCTAACCAGCTGTACCAATGGATGTATTAAAGGGCTGTACCATTAACAATTGTTAGCTACTTGCTTCACTTCATTGACCGACAGCTAACACAACAACTAGCAACAACAACTAGCTGACAGCTGTGTTTGCTCCAGCTTCACATGAACCGTACAGATACTAGTGTGTCTCATATACGTATATATACGTACCCTCTTAGCCTTCTCCCACACCTGGTTGAGTCTAGCTATCCTGAACTCCACCGTCTGTCCATCACCGCCGTTTTGCTTCAGCTCGTTGAATTCACGGGAGTATTTTCCAGCTATTACACCTCCGCCGAGGCACAGAGCAACAACTAAACACTGCAGCTGCATTTTAACAATCACTATACACCACCAACGACGGGTTGAATACTAGCTAGGGCAAAGAATTAGCCGGACAACACTACAAATATATGTTTCTGTTGTTGTACCTCACTCGAGTACCACCATAGTACCACAGAGAGTCATGTGCTCAAAATGGGAGGGCACTTCCATAAAAGATGCATTCTGGGATATGTAGTTTTTTTTGTCTCAGCCCCTTGTGTAGTCAGTAAAGCGGATACGACCTTTTTTGAACTACAATTCCTGGAATGCCGCCCTGCGCAGTTACCTGGCAACGAAGGTTGCAACATCTCTGAGCAAATAAAAAGCCTCCACGCATTTTTCACATGGATTTTACATATTTTTTTCTCTTAAATCTTGTTAGAGTCCCACAAATACTGTATTTATAACAAAGTTAGTTCACATTAAGATTCTTCATAACAGATATTCTTGCAATTCTCAATCAGCAAAATGTACAGACTTGTCAGATATTGAAGTATAAAATAAACTGGGAAAAAAAAGTTTGTAAACTTGTGTTTGTGGGGTGAGCAGCACAGCTGATTATGTAGGTAACGCCCAAGCATTTTGGCAAATCTTTCTTGGGCACTACCCACATAATCAGCTGTGCTGCTCATCCCACAAATGCATGATCCTTACAAGTTGGACATCATTGTGAAGGTAAATAAACAGGCTTTCCAACGATGTGATGTCAAGTTTCCGAACTTTTTTTTCCCAGTTTAAATATAAAAGTTTCTTTTTGATTAAATTGATGTACCATCAACTTAGTTGTTTTTTCAATTTGTGATATATA
>CAKAOH010035854.1:13174-33555 GCA_916701665.1 Sebastiscus tertius | reverse complement strand
CCAGACATTTCAGACATGACTCATGCTAACCCTAACCCGAGTAGGTGTGTGATGTCCTGTACTATTGAGATTGCAATGCGTGCAATGGCTTTGTTGTTGAGTTCTGTGAGGTTGGGTGTTGCGAGACCAATTATCCTGGCAGAGAGTTGGTTATGCGTGTGAGTTTTGACCGGTTAGTGACGGATAACATGTTAAAAAAGCAGGTGGAACAGTAGAGTAGGATGGGCTGGATGATGCTGTGGTACAACAGTAGGAGGAGATGGGGGGCAACATAAAGTTCTTTTAGTTTGGGGATGACTGATAGTCTTTGATGGCTCCTTTTTTGGATGTCATTGATGTGTTGGTCAAACCTGAATTTATTGTCCAGAGTCACTACGAGGTATTTGAAGCTGTCAACTACTTCAACTGTTTGGGCATATTGATGATAATGGGTGCTGAGGTGAGGTGGGATCGATTTGTATTTCCTTTGTTTTGCTGATGTTGAGGTGAAGATGGTTGTCCTTACACCACTGAGTGAAGAGAGCAACTGTGTTTTGATAGTCCAGGGCAGAGTTGTTGTCTGTGAGTAGGGCAAGAATGGCCGTGTCGTCTGAGTATTTGAGGTAGGTGGTGTTGGGTGATGGACTGGTGCAATCGTTGTTGTAAAGCGTATACAGGAATGGGCTAAACATAATATAATATAATATAATATAATATAATATGATATAGAATGGAGACTTTATTGTCATTGTCATGGAAAAACAACGAAAAACAGACAAACTCTGTCGTTCAGGTCTCCGTCGAAAACATCCCAGTCAATACATGCCAGGGAGCCTTGGAGTTGTGTAATGGTGTCCTCCAACCACTGTGGGGCACTGTAACATTATGGCTCATGGCGTTTCAGTTCCCGTTTGTATAGCTGAAGTAAACAGACGATGATGTGGTCTGCAAGTCTAAGCGGTGAATATGAACGGGCACGGAATGCATTGGTAATGTTACCGTAACACAAATCCAAGATGTTTGCCCTTCTGGTAGGAATGTCCACATACTGTTCAAATGATGGAAGCATGCAGTCCAGCATACACATGTTGAAATCCCCCAAGATAAACACCGGAGCTCCGGGGTACTTAGCTAACATAGCATTAGCATCCTCGGCTACCAGCTCCGATGTTTGCGCTGGGGGCAATGTGAACACAGCTGACCACAACAGAAGGGAATTCCCGGGGGAGATAGTAGGGACGCAGGGAAAGGGTCTGCAACTCCAGGTCGGGCGTACACACCTGACGGTGCACCTTGATGTTGTTACACCACCTGTTATTGATGTAAGGCAGACCCCGCCACCACTCTTCTTCTTTGATTGTCCCGTTCTGTCAGATCTGAAGATTGTGAAGTTGTCCAGGCTGACCTCGGCATCGTAGACCGACTCATGGAGCCAGGTCTCAGACAGGGCGATGATACAGATGTCCCTGGAGGCCCTTTCCAGTCGGCACCGGGCATTTAACAAGTCCATTATAGTCCTGAGTGAACGGACATTCGACAGGATGATGGAGCGGAGAGGGGGTTTAAATGGACGCTTCCTTATTGTGCTGCGAATACCTAATCTTCCTATGTTCCTTGGTCGAAGCTCCGACGGTAGAACCAGAGCAGGCTTGATGTTACACAGTAGCAAGGCCCAGTGTCGCAGGAGTTCATCGTGGCTGTAGGTGAGTAACCTTAACCTGTTGCCGGTCTCAGGCTGTAGTGCGAAGCTATCGCAGATCAGCCATAAAATCACGAGTGAGATGACGATCGCTTTGTAAGATCTGATCATGGTCGGTCAGCCCAGTGTGACTTACATAAAATGCGTAACAGTACACAAGAACACTTAGACAGGATGCTAGAACATTTAGGCAGACGCTGTCAAACAGAGTACAGTCTGTGCTGTCGCAGCAGAGCGTGCGCCATCTTGCAGCCAATAATCACAATGTTAGCATTATTAGTATGTTGCATTATTCCTTGTGCAAAAGCTATGATTGCCTCTTTGATCAAGTCTACTGTTGGACAATATGTACATAAGCCACAGCTGGAGAAAGGCATTCCTGACCTTTTTCCACCTCCAGGGTGGACGCCACCATTTCATGCTTCATTGAAATCACATGGTATCTTCACATTTTGATTTTGTGTATTAGAATGGTAATGGTAGTAATCAGATATGTTAATTATTAAAGAGAGCATAGAATGCTCAAAGGAAGGTAATGTGATGGAAATTTTCACATCTCCAGTAGAGACTTTGAGACCCCCGAGGAGTTTGTATAAAAGCCTGACTTTTCTTGTGCTCGGGGCTCACTTGTCTCAGCTAACTCAGTTGACAGTGCTCGCGAGTCCATCTGCAGATGCTTTGAATTAAATATACTTGAAAGACAAGTTGTGATCTTGGCTTGTGTCTTGTTTTACAGAAACTGCCACCACAGCATGACATAGAACTAGTTTCACCTGTCTTTCTCTGTTGTTCTTGAAACACTGCCAACTTTTAGGATAAGGAGGAGCTGTTTTTAGATGTACTTTTGCTAATTACACTCTTGGACTCAAAGTACAGCGATGTAACAATCAAAACTTCACAACACAGAAAACAAAATGTACCACTGAAGAGTGACCTGTTTTTGCTGTGTAAGCTCATTCACTGTGTGAGAATGTGTAGAGGTAGAATTTTCTTTTTACCCCAAAATTAGAATGACATCACATCCAACATTACAGTGTTATATTGGACAATGTGAGGTTGAAACATTTTGCAGTGCAGAGGTTCAGGTGATGCTCTAATCCCATGAATACAAGAATACAGTGTCAGTGGTCCATGGATGCTAATGCTATGTTAGCTAAGTACCCCGGAGCTCCGGTGTTTATCTTGGGGGATTTCAACATGTGTATGCTGGACTGCATGCTTCCATCATTTGAACAGTATGTGGACATTCCTACCAGAAGGGCAAACGTCTTGGATTTGTGTTACGGTAACATTACCAATGCATTCCGTGCCCGTTCATATTCACCGCTTAGACTTGCAGACCACATCATCGTCTGTTTACTTCAGCTATACAAACGGGAACTGAAACGCCGTGAGCCACAACGTTACAGTGCCCCACAGTGGTTGGAGGACGCCATTACACAACTCCAAGGCTCCCTGGCATGTACTGACTGGGATGTTTTCGACGGACACCTGAATAACAGAGTTTGTCATTACGGACTACATCAACTTTTGCATGAAAACCACCATTCTAGTTAAAACGATAACGAAATATCCCAACTCCAAACCTTGGATCACTCCCCAAATAAGACAGAGCCTAAGGGAAAAACATGATGCCTTTAGGCTCAAGGACTGGGCCAGCCTCAAAATGGCAAATAGGAAAATAAAAAATGAGGTGTTTAAGGCTAAACTGAAATTCAAGGACTGATTAGAATCTGAATTTGGCAACATGAACACCAAGCAGGCATTCCAGAGGGTGAGAACCCTCACTGGGTGTGAACCAAGACCCAAACTATCTGCAATAACTGACCCTGCATCCTTTGCAAAACAACTGAACACATTCTACGCCCGCTTTGACAGTCAGGACTTCACAGCTGAATGTGGAGAATGTTTGAGAGCCCTCCCCTCACCAGTCCCTGACGAACCGGCCCCCTTTACAGAGGTGGATGTACGGCACCAGCTTAGCCAGTGTAAGACAGGCAAGGCCCTGGGCCTGATGGCTTCCCAGCAAGGGTGCTTAAGACCTGCGCCCAGGAACTCACAACAATCCTCCACTCACTCTTCTGTGAATCCTACCATACTGCCACAGTACCCACCCTCTGGAAAACTGCAACCATAATCCCGTACCCAAAAAAGCCCAGCCCACAGAACTAAGCCACTACTGCCCCATTGCCCTAACATCCACAATAATGAAGTGCCTGGAGAAGCTCCTGCTAAACACTATCCTGCCAGTTGTCGCCCCACAACTGGATCCCCTCATATTCGCCTATAAGGCTAAGAGGGGCATGGAGGACGCTGTGGCCTGCCAGCTACACCTCCTCCTCCAGCACCTGGATTCCCGTGGCAAATTTGCCAGGATACTCTTTGTGGACTTCAGTTCTGCTTTCAATACCATCCAAAGGCATCTGATGATCCGGAAACTACACCATCTAAACACTCACCCCCGTCTGATCCATCTCTTACACAACTTCCTCAGTGACAGACTGCAAGCTGTGCGGGTGGGCACAACCACATCACCTGCACTCACCACCAACACCGGAGCACTACAGGGATGTGTGTTGAGCCCGTTCCTGTATACGCTTTACAACAACGATTGCACCAGTCCATCACCCAACACCACCTGCCTCAAATACTCAGACGACACGGCCATTCTTGCCCTACTCACAGACAACAACTCTGCCCTGGACTATCACAACACAGTTGCTCTCTTCACTCAGTGGTGTAAGGACAACCATCTTCACCTCAACATCAGCAAAACAAAGGAAATACAAATCGATCCCACCTCACCTCAGCACCCATTATCATCAATATGCCCAAACAGTTGAAGTAGTTGACAGCTTCAAATACCTCGTAGTGACTCTGGACAATAAATTCAGGTTTGACCAACACATCAATGACATCCAAAAAAGGAGCCATCAAAGACTATCAGTCATCCCCAAACTAAAAGAACTTTATGTTGCCCCCCATCTCCTCCTACTGTTGTACCACAGCATCATCCAGCCCATCCTACTCTACTGTTCCACCTGCTTTTTTAACATGTTATCCGTCACTAACCGGTCAAAACTCACACGCATAACCAACTCTCTGCCAGGATAATTGGTCTCGCAACACCCAACCTCACAGAACTCAACAACAAAGCCATTGCACGCATTGCAATCTCAATAGTACAGGACATCACACACCTACTCGGGTTAGGGTTAGCATGAGTCATGTCTGAAATGTCTGGCATGTAGGTGAAACAGGTCTCTTTTGGTTCGGTTGTGTTGTCTGACATTCAGGGTACCACAAGGTTGGCCTTGATTCTGCCAAGACCCTTCATGTAGCAGTAGCAGCGGTGGGACGATGATGATGGTGAGCAGGAATAGATAGCAGATTCCTGCCCTCCGGCTACACTCTAATTGTTCGAATGGGTGCCAAGTTACGTCTGTTGGTGTCATCGCGTCAGCAGTGTGACCTCAGCTCACCCGAGATAGTGTGTTGTCTACTTGCAGCTTGAGAAACTTGGGTGCACTCACCCGCCTCTCTCTCCCCAACAACACGGAACCGGGGAAAGCGTTGGCTCACTTACTGATGTTGATGTGCGTTGGTTGATAGAACTAGGTTGCTCTCTCTGCCAGTTTTACTGCCGTTTCCGTGGTGAGGAGCGCCTGGTAGGGCCCATTCCACCTGCGTGCTCTCCAGTTCTTCCTCCTCAGGTCTTTCACCATGATCCAGTCGCCTGGCTCCAGGTCGTGCAGCCTCCGATCTCTGGCTCTGACCGGGCTGAGACTACTTCTGCTTCTTACCCTTGCTCTCGTGCATCAGGACATTTGGCAATGCCTTTGTCCATGTCAAACCTGTCTATTCACAACATTTAACAAGTTTAATTTTCAATGTCCCATTCTCTCTTTCCACTGTCTTTAGCATATTTACATGCTTCAGTCAATGCAACAAGCTCTGCTGCTTGGGCAGGGTAGTTGGCGGGGAGTGGTAGAGCCAATATTGTGTCATGTAATGTAGTGACCACAAAACCTGCTTGATCTTTACCAGTTGCTGGGTCTCTTGAGGCTGAGCCATCCACAAACAGTTCTAGGTCTGCATTGGTGAGTGGCCTGTCCTGCAGATCTGCCCTGGGGGAGCAAACTTCAGTTATTACAGCAACACAGTCGTGTGGCTGTCCATCGTCTGCTGTGGGAAGAAGAGTAGCAGGGTTTAGAACGGTACAACTTTTTACCACAATATTAGGCATTTCCAGCCAAATTGTGTTATACCTGAGCCACCTGGCCGTTGAAAGTGATAGGTCTTTTGTTCAAGCAAAATCATTGACACTGCATGTGGAACCAACAGGGTTAAATCGGCATACCCTACTATGTCACGTGATGCCATTGCAGCTTTTTCAGCAGCTGCCGCAGCTCTGAGGCAATTTGGAAGCCCTGCTGCTACAGAGTCTAGTTTTGATGAAAAATAGACTACAGGTCTCTGTCGTCCCCCATGCTCCTGCATTAGCACCGATGCCATGCACCCACCCCGGTCGTCAACAGTCTGTTATTTTTTGCAGTGAGGCCTTTTCCATGAGAAATTGCTGCTAATGGTGCCTCAATTTCGGCATAATTTGGTATCCATTGCGTACAATAGGATGACATGCCGAGAAAACTCAATACTTGTTTTTACGCTAGATTTTTAAAAATGATCCAACTGGAAATCCCAGGCCAGTGTTGCCAAGTCTTTCACAATGAAAGTAGCTATCAGTGCTATCTCCAAAAGTCCCTAAATGTAGCCAGAATGACACAAATTAAGTTGGAAACACTTACAGTATGTTTGTTCAGGCATCCATCCAAAGCCACTCCCACGCAGTTATCATTATAAACATAAACAACGATAATGGCTTTTGTTCGTACTTACAGCTTGCCAAAGACTCCGGTGACACGCAATTGGTGCACGGGCAGAATGTGCGCAGGTAGATACTCTTACCAATAAGAAGTTTATTCAAGTGTGCTATTAGTATACCTGTTAAAGTGTAGCCTGTTTAAGTGTGTGAGAGTATGTAATGCGAGAAAAACTAATTTTAGTTTTTTTTAATCTCATCACAAAATATCAAGTCAAATAGCAAAAGTCTCTTTATGTAATACATAAATCATTGGCTAAGTACTATAAGTTAAAGAAAACTTACAAGTATACTCGCAGTTAAAACTATTTAACTAGTAGTTTACTGAGAGTATACTTTAAGGTGTACTTTCATAAACTACAAAGTGTAGTAAACTAACAGTATACCTAGAAGTTCACTTGTAGTATAGTTCACCTCAAAGTATAGTTGTAGTACAAAAAACAACTTAGACATAAATGTAATCAAAGTTTACTATTCTTACACTTAAAGTACACTTAAAAGTGTATTTTTATAAACTAAAAAGTGGGCCAATTTAGTCTCAAGAAGTATTGAAGTAGTACACTGATATTAGTATATTTATTACATAAAGTAGACTTTGGTAATATACTTGAACTTTACTTAAGTTTACTTTGTAAAATAAACAAAGTACACTACTTTTGGGGCACCCAATCATTTCACTGTAATGGTTTATTACAGTCCTGCGACAGCCACAGTCTTTTTTGGTTTATTGATTGTTGTCGGGATGTAATGAGAATTTCACCAAATATAACAAATGTTTCTAAAGTCATTCCCAACCCTACCTTTACATGTATGGTGAAATGTATGTAATATATCATTGGACTGTGATGAGAAGTCTGGTTGTTAAAGGAAGAGGAAGGTTTATCAGTCTTATTACCATTTGATCGATGTCGTTGTTAAAATTGCTTGGCAAAACTAATTAGAGCATTTTTCTGACCACAAACATCTGAGGTTTGATGTCCCTAACATCAATGAGAACAGTATGCTCCCATGACGCATGGTCATTATCGCCCCATGCTATTATAGGTATTTTAAACTAGGCGTTTACAGTATAAAATGTTGTGAAGCCAGTTTTGCAGCCTATTCTGAAACATAGCGTGCATGCCATTAAACGTGACAGGACTGTCACCAGCACCTCTGGCCAGCGTATAAGTGTATATAAAGATCTTGCAGGTTGATGTGAGCGGCAGAGAATCTCCAGACAGAAGTGAGTTTGGTGCATCATGGCTTCCACACTGCTGCTCCTGCTTCAGCTGCTCCTGGTCTCACTGGCATCGGCATCACATTACTTTGGGGGAACCACGACCTCCACCTACAAAGGAAGAAACCCTGATGGAACATATCGGGTGAGAGATGCAACTTTTAATGATATGCAACATACATTATAGATGATGTGTGAAGATATTTTGTTTTTGGCATATTCTGTGAAACACTTATTTAACCCCTTTATTATTATTACCATTATTGCAGTTGTTATTTTAATTGAGTTTTATTATTCTGATAAAATATAGAACGTTTTACATTCATTTGAGTTGGTATTTATTTAATATATATTTTTATCTTATTATCTCGCAAATCATCTTTGAGAAAAGATCTACATAAAAGGTGTTATTATTATTTTCATTATTATTACTTAGCCAGGCTTTGTTGATAATTCCTTTCTGGATCATTGATTTGATTTGATTTTGTTATTATTGTGTCATGCATAAATGATTTGCCCAGCCCAAACAGACATATTGCAATATTATTGGATTCATAATTAAAAAAAACAAAACTAATCTTGACTAAGTTATGGCCTTTAGTTACATTGGTTGATGTTGATCAAATGATGTTAACGGATAAACACCCTTCTTAAAATGGGTAGCATTATAGAGTGATATAACTGGTGTGTTTACAAACAACTCAAATAGTCATGAAAATAAATCAATTTGATTCGTGTACATGGACATGAATTTCACTTTCTTCGTGATGCTCAGCACGACTTTCAACAACATCTTTTTCATGCTTTTTCCAGCGAATGTCCAGCATCACGTGACGCACGTGTCAATTTCTGCTCCAATCTTTTCAAAATATAATTACTCAGTTAGGATCAGGAAGAAATCGACTTGGTTAGGCTCAGGCAACAAAACTACTTAGTTAGGTTTAGGAAAAGATCGTAGTTTGGGTTAAAATAACACTAGAAGTTTCACACGGGACACAAAGTCTCCTGGGCGGAAGTCCTGTGTTTTTTGACCCACCCATCCACGCCGACCTCCTCCTTGTGTGGGGTTTGCCGCTCTTTATACTTCCTGGTTCTCAATTACGTGGATTATATACATGTTGATTTTGTGCTAACCATCAAGAATTTGTTTTTAAATTTGTGTCTATGTACACGAATCAATACATTAAATGTCCGTAGCTTCAGTAGAGCAACCATCTTTAACTCTATGGTCTTTTTCCACAGGTGGACATTCGCCACAGGGACACCTATGATGGGTGTCGTTCCTTCCTCAACTGGAGATGTTACACCGGCAACTGTGGCACGATCACCAGAACTCAGAGAGGGGTACTTGACATGAGCACCAATGCACCACGATATAACAGCCAATGGTGTGAAACGGAAACAATCATTACAAGAAGTGTCCCGAGTAACAAACCTTTCCAATTGAGGTGAGCTTCTTTTCTTTTCACTTAAATCATATTAATGTTGTTGTTGCTGTTCTTAACATGTATGTGATTGTATTTGTCATGGTTCTGCTTATCATAAAACGGAGCTGTTAGATGCAGTCAAGAGTGTTGTTTCCACACATTCCAGGGCAGCTAGCTGTTGTTGGATCTCAAAACGTAACCCGGGGTTTAATTGGAGACTACTGACTTCAGTGGATTTGGGATCAAGATCTGACACTGGAGAACCAAACCGATCACCAGACATTGCCATTCTACCGTTCCTAAGGTAAGTCCCCAACAGTTAGCATGAAACAGCTCGGCTAACCTCAAATCATTTTGTTATAGAATCTGTGAAAAATGTTCTACTTTGCTGCCCCCCAGTGGTAGTACAGAGAAAGTACGCTGTGGCCACCCGATTCGACTGTTAAATAGGAGTCATCAGTCGCTATAAGCACCATAAATGTGGGTCATTAGGGGCCTGCTACGCCTACTACCTTGTCAAAGTGAAAGTGAAACTTAAAAGCAACACATTCTAACATGTTGTAAAACTGAATAAAACGTCACATTTTGAACACAAACAAAAATGCTTCTTTAGGTTTAGGAAACAAAACTACAACTTCTTTAGGTTTAGGAAACAAAACTACAACTTCTTTAGGTTTAGGCAACAAAAAAAATACTTGGTTAAGTTTAGGGAAAACATCGTGTTTTGGGTTAAAATAACTACAAACACAACTACACATAGTTACACATGGGATGCTATCTCCAGTCTCCTGGGTGTAAGTCATGTGTGTTGTTTCCTATCCGTCATCTCTGACCTCCACCCAATATGGAGTTTCACACTGTCCATACTACAGCGCCTGACTTCTGCTGGTGCTCCTGTCATAATTACTACGGTCACTAGAGGTCGCTGTTGTGTTCTTTTATACCTTCTTTTGGTGATCTACCATGTTAATAGATGATAAAACCTACTAGTGGGTGTAGTAGTTCCCTACTGACCCACATCTATGGGGCTTATAGTGTGACAGGCAAGAATAATTCATTTTCAGGCATAATTCATTTATTTGAAGAAAAGCTAATTTCTTTGTTGTGTCTGTTACTGTATAATTTTCAGGACATATTATTTAATTTTTGGATGTAAATGTCCATCATTACTGGTCACTGTAGAGACTATGCAGCACATATGCAATGAATCAGAAAGAGGAATAATGCAGATCCTTGTCTGTGTGGGTTGATTTTACGTTGATCTGTTGGTAATGCCTGGGGGCTCCAGTAGGGGGATCGCGCTCCTCTTCTTCACTCAGTACAGAGAAGAGTGAAGGGAAGAGCTGTGTGTGTGATTTATTCATCCTTCTCTCTCACTATTTCCCCTGTTTAAGGGCACAACAATAGCGACTGATAACGCCTATTTAATAGTCTGACAACAATTACAATAATGGGCTGAAAGCAAAACATGGACTGCAACATTTTTTACTGGGATTGTTTCCTTTAGTATGTCAAAAAACAAAAATATATGCCATCAGACTAATTTGGAAAATGCAATAATCACATAAAAACACACCGCATTCAATGTTGGCCACAGCTCAACGAGCCGAGAGGGGGATAGAGTCAAAAAATGACATCCTAATGTCTTTTCCTAACCACTTTTCCTTGACCTCGATGGAAAACGTCTCGAGGTCAAGGAAAGATGTGAAGGAGGATTAGCAAAAGAGAATTTAAGTTAAAGTTTAAGTTAATTTCAGTTAAGAGAATCCAACTGCACTTACACTAGGCTCCGTAATTATGATGCGATGGCGGCGGATGTTAGTGACGTAGGTCTGCCATTGTGAAACTACAATGTTCCAAAGATGGACTACAAAAGGCGCTGCTTCCCCCCATGTGTCATTAAATAGCTCCTTCATTGACAGACTGCTTCGCCCGCGGTGTGTGAAAGAGAGAAACCACAGGTCCTTCTGCTGCTGGAACACTTTACATCAACATATAATGTTGATATAAAGGATTATCTGACCTAACGTGAACAACCGGTGAAAAATATTGCTTTTTCTAGCTATCCAGATGTGCATGTCTGTAGCTCTGCTTTTGTGTAAAGGATCTTTGTCAGAAGACTGTTTCTAACTCAAGTTAATGTGTCTATTCAAGAGTTCCCCAGAACTGCCCACGGACATACAAACTGATTTCTTTTGATCCTGATGGCGACAAAGTTCGATGCAGATATGGAAATATCGATAATCTAGAGTGCGACACTTGCAACCAACCTTCAGGCTTTGTCTTAGATCAGGTTAGTTGAAAAATCTATTTCCTAATGCAATGTACAATACCTGGCTGATGGTTTGCCTCACTTAACTAATGCATGTTCACATTTTTAGGGCTCTTGCACATTACACTACAACTTCTCCAATGCCGACCCCAGAGTTTATGGATTTGAGTTGGTGGTGGAGGACTTCCCGCAGAGGCACATCACTCTGGCCTACAGTGATGGATCTCAATCCTCCAAGGCTCCACTGACTATGAGGAGAAAGAGGCAAGTCGTACTTGCAGCACCAACATCAACCACAAGTGGAGCAAGAATTACAACCACAACTGCAGCACCAACTACAACTGCAGCCCCAACCACACGCATAACCACGGCACCACATTGGTATACTACAACCACACCTACTACAACCACTCTACCGTTCACTGCCACCACTTCTCCTCTCAGTAAACTACCTTTGCAATTCTCCCTTCTTGGTGAGTCAGGTTTTACTTGTCCTCATTATTAACCTCATTATCCACATTTCCAATGAGTCAATCCACAAAAACAAAAAAGTTAACATAACTTTGATGTATGTTGCAGCTCTCACACCTTAATGTGTGATGTTACACATGGCAGTAGCCATTATTTTTTAAATATGTAAGCTCAGGAGTCCAAGTCCCCCAGTAAAGTTTGACCAGAAACTAACTTTAGATTTTAAACATTTTATTTATTTAGTTAACCATTGTGTGTAAATGATGTTTCCCACCATGAAGATATCTGTATAAAACATCATCTTTTAATGAACTGTCCTTTTTTCAGCTTTGTGGCTATACACTTTTCATATAATACAATTTGCTTTTAAAGGGCTTATTTAGCTTAAGAAGTATGAATATTTTCTCATCCTGTGAAGGAACACTTTAGTTCATCTGTAATATTTTAATCATTACATTTGGAGATACTTGATTTTTACTGGCCAATGGCCTAAGAGTAGTCAACTCCCCTAAATTTCAGGAAGAAATACAGAGAACATGACCTCAGTGTCGGCTACATCCTCATGAAAAACACTTGTTTTGACAGCTTTAAAGTTTTGATCCACAAACAGCAGCAAAGTGGCAGTTTTCTCAGGTAATAATTACTCATTGCACTTTGGAATTTAAATTATCTTTTTTTTTAACTCTAGTGGACCCACCTGCTCCCTCATGCCAGGAGGGATATTGCTTGCCAAAGTTTGTGCACCCAACACCTGGAAATGGAGAACGTCTCGTAGCAGAGGTCGACAAAGAATTTGAGATCAGAGTCAAAGCACAAGCTGCATTCGCAACGTAAGTGAGAACCAATGTGATCAGTGGAGCCTTGTGGAGAGTAAGATAACATCAACAATAAGAAGGAAACATCTGGTTTCTTTGTTTTGTTTTCACACAGAATACATGATATCATCATCAGTGGGCCACTGAATATCAGCAAGCACAAGACCTCACATGACGAGTTTGTCATTAGGTGGACGCCTATCGCAGATGACCTGGAAGATCATTACCCCATCTGCTTTGCTGTTGAAGCAGTGAGCGGGTGAGCCTTGGGTTCCTTTATGATAGAATTAGTATGTGTGTGTGTTTCTGGGAAACCATGATTTAATTTTTTAACACATTTTGCAGGTCTGCTGGAACCACTGTTCACACCACCACACCCCATCACGGTCATCACCACCCCACCCCATCTTCACAGTAAGTAACATTTCTCTGTGTTTGGTGTTTCTCTGAGCAACAAGGTAGAGTACACTGATCATGTTGTAGCTGAGCACAAGAGATGAAAGTTAAGAAAGCTATGAACAAATAAGGAACCTCACGACTTTAAATAATTCACAGTTACATAATAAGGAATTCCTCATTATTCATTAGGAAAATCGGTTTCACTTATGAACACAAGCGACAGGAACATCAACAAGTCAAACATAGGCATAACATTCTACCGTAAATTAAAATGAAAAATGGTTTAAAGTTACTTAACATTCACACTTTTGTTAGTTTAATTGTAGTCAAGAGACAAAAACATCAGTAATGATTTTAACATGACAAATCAGCCAAACTGAAGGAGAAACAGAAATTGGTGTTAAATCAGTGTTCACTGATGCTTTTCAGGTCTGGCATCTATCAGTCCGAGATGAGGTGTGTTCTGGTGGAAGTCCAGAATAACCAAGGTGAGTCTAAGGACTACTTTAATGTTAACATTTTGTAGTGTACCTACAGCTGTGATGGTGTACCTTTTCACCAAATAAATCACATGCTAAATGCTATGTTAAAGTGCCAAATAGTGGCTGCATGGCTGGTGTACTTTAGATAACATTTTTTAAAGCTGCAAGACATTTACTTCTATAAAGTGCTGTGTTTGGGTAAACCTTGCTACCAAACAAAATTCAGAATGATCATTGTATGCAAAGTGCATTTCCTTCCTCCTAAAACACTTTCAAAGCCATCAAGTATTTTAAATCCTGCGTTGTTTACATCAGGGTTGCCCAAACCTTTCACCTCGAAGAGCCAAAACTGAAACTTAATGGTGGGCCACGGGCCAAAAGCAAACACCGATTGTCAGTCAGGTGTCAAAGGGCACCAGCATGCAGAAAATGTTCTAGCATGTAGAGCAGCCTGTTTTCTCAATTTTAAGAGCATCCTAGAGGGCACTTCATCACTGGAAGGGCACCCACTTTAGAGGGCATTTTATCATGTTTTATATACCACAGGGGTATCCAAGAGGGCACTTTTGCTGTGGTTTGCTTGAACATGGGGGCACTAAAGTGGGCGGAATAGTGCGACACCATTGGTATAATGTGTGTTAATATATATCTCTTGCTCTAGTTAACTCCCATGTGATCTGCAATGAGTCATCAATGACAATAGTGGTTGAGAAATCTTCATTCCGTGGACTCCATGAGGATCATTTACAGCTCAGTGACCCCTCCAACATCGCCTGCAGCCTCCAGGAACACTCCAACAGCACTCACATCATCGCAGTCGTCCCCCTCAACGCTTGTGGCACTCAGATTGAGGTAACACAGGGTTATTTGTTTCATCACCTGCTGTGCTCTTCTCTCAGTTTTTGGTGTTGCTTTTCATTAGCAGTAAGAGGACTAAATACATAACCTTTTACTCCGCAGGAAGATGATGATAACCTAATTTTCAAGAATAAAATCACCACGGTTGACAACATAACAGACCTTGTCACCAGGAAGCACCTGCTGAGTGTGAAGTTCAAGTGCCAGTACCCCAAACGTGGAAACGTGACACGAAGCTTTACAGCACACAGGGACAATATCTGTGTGTGGGAGAAAGGCTTCGGCAGGTTCACCTACCAGTTTGAGTTCTATCTTGACAGAAATTTCCAAACCATGAGGGATCCAAATTCATACCCTCTAGAGTATGACATAGGGAACAGGATTTACATTCAGATAGAGGCCACCTCCTCAGTAGACAACACTGAGCTGTTTGTGGAGTCCTGCACAGCTGCACCATACGACAACCCAAACTTCCGGCCAACCTACTCCATCATTGATAATGGGTAAGCATGAGTACACCACCTGTTGGCAGCAGAGGAGATAACAAAGTATTTGTAAAGATTTGTTATTGTTTTTTATATGAGAAGTTTGTAACTAAGTTACGAATGAGAGATGACCCATTTGTAGAGAGTGGGTGGATAGATGGAAATGAAATGTTATCTTGTGTTTCACTGTGTAGATGATTATCTCATGATATCTTAGAGGCTCACCTATGCAATATCACCATGTTAGACTGTATAAGTCAATGCTTCACTTACTTCATCGCTGGCGTAACCTATACTTCTTTACCGTATCATGTAAATACCTACAGTACAATCTGCCCCTATAATAGCATCCATTGTAAGACATAGAGTTACAGGGGCAATATTTCTTATCTTTTTGTTTTGTTTTGCTCTGACTAGGTGTAATGTGGACTCGACTGTTGAAGTATATCCCTCCGCCAACAACACACAGTTCAGGTTCAGCATAGAGGCCTTCAAGTTCATCGGCTTGCACGACCAGGTAAAGAATGGACTATGTGGTTAGACTGAAGCAAGGGACTGTTAATGTCTCTGTGGTATTCAATTCAATTCAATTCAATTTATTTTTGATAACAGAAGTTATCTCAAGATCTAGATATATCTAAATGTTTCATTGAATATGTCTGATTCATAATTTCCTTTAGTTTTTATCTGACTAGCTTTACTTAGTGTTATCTAATGCATAGTTGGTGGGGTAGACAGATGCATAGGCAGAGGCCGATTTGAGGGGAGATGAAGGGGGATGCCATCTCCCTTGTTAACCATTATCCCTCTCTCCATCCCCTAGTAGCAGAGAGAGTGTCCAGGGGCAGAGGAGTTGTTGTTGAAGATGTTAGTCTAGTCTGCCTGACTCATTGATCTGACTGAGGATTGTGCAAGTTAGAATCTATGGCCCCGACCATGGCTCTGAAATATCATCTTTTTCTCCCAACCTTCTGTCAGAAACAAACCGTACCTCCTGTTAAAAATAAAAAATTAACAACCTACTGTTTATAGGAATATGCAATCATTTGAAAAAAAGGTGTAATTCCTGCACACAGTTAGAACTAACTTCTCATGTAGAAGTAACGTGGAGCAGAGGGTTGATCTTGTATGTGGGATCTGACCACCGCTCTGCTATTGGTCCACTAGAAGAGACGACAGTATGTGTGCTGATATAATGACAGCGTGTTCTGTCTCATTCAGGTGTACATCAGCTGTTCAGTCCTGATGTGTGAAGCAGGGAGTCATGGCACCAGGTGCTCAAAGGGATGCATGAGCAGCGCACCATGGGGAGGCAGTCATGGCCATCACCGCCGAAAGAGAGAGGCCGTCACTCAGACTTCAAGGCACTTTATTTCCCAGGGTCCCCTGCGTTTAAGGAGATCAGCAGAGAGAACCGGAAGCCCAGGTATGAAAACAGGGAGTGTTTTCTAAACAGCACACCTGCCTTGTTTGAGTCCCAGTTGGATCAAATTGAAATTGTGCTTCTCTTCTCTCCAGTGATCAACCTGAATCTGAACCTGGTATTCATCGCTGGATGTCTTCTTGCAGCCGTTGGCATGATCAGTGCAGTGGCCATTTACAAAACCAAAATGTCAAAGGTTAAATACCAACCTTTTACCACAGATGGAAGTTAAGACAGCGGTGTGTTCAGAATACAAATTCTGTATTAATCAAATTTGACTACATAAAGCTTTTTTGATTAATTTTGCTTTCAGATATTGAGTGTTCATATATCTAATTATGTGCCCATTTTAATGAATTGATTTCATATTGTGACCTTCAGAAATGTCTACTGCTATATAAGAGGAAATACTTCAGCGAGGAAAAATCTGTGTCTGTGCAAAGAGGAAACTAGAAAGACAGTTTTATATTAATCAACACTGAAAGGAGGATCAACCAGTACTGCAGATGCTGGGTGATTGTTCACATGTGGTGTTAACTGTTGTTTACCGTGGAATCCCATGCTATTATATAATGCAGTATGGTTTAAAATAAGTATCTTGATTGATATGTGTAGTCTTACCCAATCATAATCATTCCTTTATATGCCAAAAGCCCTTTACGGATAGACCAAAGTAGATTATAATACGCTTGCTTAATGGATCAATAAAAACATATATTCTCTTCCATATTGCTTTTGTCCACTTTAATTGTCTTTCTCTTACACACAAATACACTTTTCCCATTGCTTATCCAATACAAATGCTCAATGGTCAGTAAAAAAGCCTTTATTTTTAGTATTTTCCTGTTGCTGAACATCATCATGTTTCATAACCTTTACAGCAACCAATCAAATGATCACAACTAAAGTGACCATAAGTCCTGGGAGGTTGTAAACTGTAAAGTTGTCAACAAAATTATTACATTTCTAATATGCTGAAAGATTATTATGGAATTTTTGGTCAATGATACCAAAAATATACTTCTTACAATCTATCAGAAGAGATACATTAAATCTCAAGCTCCAAACATGTATCTTACTGATTTAAAGGTCTCATATTATGCTCATTTCCAGGTTCATAGATGTATTTTAATGTTGTACTAGAACATGTTTACATGCTGTAATGTTCAAAAAACCCTTTATTCTTCTTATAGTGTCTCTCTCACTCAGCCTGCATTTAGCCTCTGTCTGAGAGACCCTGATTTACAGCCTGTCTCCTCCCACTCTGCTCTGATTGGTCAGCATTTCCTGTCAATCAAACGCCCTCAACACAGCATCACTTTCTCCCCTCCCCCGGAGCTCTCCCTGTAGGTCTGGCTGTAGCTCTGACTGCAGGGAGAGAGAGAGCTACCTGCAGGTCTGACTGTAGCTCTGACTGCAGGGAGAGAGAGAGCTAACTGCAGGTCTGACTGTAGCTCTGACTGCAGGGAGAGAGAGAGCTACCTGCAGGTCTGACTGTAGCTCTGACTGCAGGGAGAGAGAGAAGCAGCTAGGAAGAGTTTATAAACTACTTCAAAGTTTATAAACCAGAAACTTTACCCAGCGCACGTTACCGGAGGAATCTGGTCAGAAATCGGCGACAAATGAATAACATGACTCCAGGTTTTCTTGACGGTTTTTCTCCGGTAAATAATGCTATTTATAGCTCTGTTAGTTAGCTCAGTGTTAACATTCTGCATTCTGCATTACACCATATTTTCACTCATGCACACATTACTAACATGACTGATCTCTCTCCTACTTACACACCCCACCAGTTAGTTGATATGTCGGTTAATTTGAGTTAAATAAATTACTTTCTGATTGAGATATCTGTGTGTGGCCTCCCTTTTTGTTGCCAGCCTTGAGCCAGGTGGTAACATTTGGGGGCTCGTCCGGGATCAGGACTGGGAAATTGGTCAATGTAACATTTTCTTTCAAAGAGTTTTTCACACAGATTGTGGCCTCCCTTTTTGTTGCCAGCCTTCAGCCAGGTGGTAACACACTGAAGCTCTCCAGCAAATTGGTTCGCAAAAGGGTTAATTTCATGAGGCTTCATCTGGGCTTCATGTGCCCACGAAAACACCTATTGGTCAAATAGTGTAAAACAGGCAGATATATTCCAGGTATATGGCAGTGGTTTAACCGGGCAGAGGACAGTGAATGTGCTTGTGTAACTATAGGAAAATGATAGATGGGAGACATTATTTGTTTTTATTCAGGAATAATAAGTTCTTGGCTGTACTTCGGCTTCTGGCATCTTCAATGACGTCATCGTTCTGTACAATACGAGCCTCGTTATGCACTTCACAGAAAACTTCTTGGATTACTCAACACATGCTCCGAAGCCTCGGCACAGCACGTAACATCACTACCTGTCTCGTCTGATTTCCGGTAAATCCACCTGCCTTCTGTCCCCGACCATGAGATCTGCATTCTTGTCTCAGTCTACTTACCTGTGGTCACCGTGTCACCACACTCGTCATTGTGTGTGTCCTGTTAGTACCTACCTGCTGGCTTCCCGATCCTCTGCCTGGCTTCGACCTACATTCTGTCTGTCCCCTACTGGTTCATCTGCTTGGACTGTTTGCTTACCAGGTTTCGGATCCTCTGCCTCCACGACTACGTCTCCTGCCTGCTCCTCTACTGTTGCCTTTATCTTAACAGCCAGGCTGTTGGTTAGGTGGTCAGACTGACTCTTCTTCTATAGCTTTCTGCCAGCAGCATTAGACTGTAGTTCCGTCAGCTCATGTGAGGGAATGTCACCACCTTCTGGTGGAGCTAGTAAATGCACCTCATACTTACAGATCATTTCTACAGATCAATGTGCTACGAATTGGACAAAATTACGTAACCACACAGGATGGAAGTTGCAAATGTCACATGGCCCATAAATGCACAGGAAGCGATCTGCAAATGCGCAAATATCATTCCACGTGTAGAAATGGATCCACAAATGCGTATATATCCTTTACATGTAAACCTATAACATATAATGTGGAATTAAAATACATATTTACAGAGTAAGTTATGCTTATTTGCAAATCGTCCTGTATTTTTGTGCATGTGACTTTATACAACACAAACACAAAAATACATTTGTGGGTAGTGAAATATTTGTATATCATGGTATATATTTGTGAATTGTCTTCTGTGCATTACAACTATTATCTACAGATCTGCTGAGGTACGAATCAGACAAAATTCCATAAACAAACAGGAAGAAAGTTACAAATGTCACATGGCCCATAAATCCACGGGAAGCGATCTGCAAATGCGCAAATATCATTCCACGTGTAAATTGGCGCAAATGCGTATAAATCACTTTACATGTAAACCTTAAAATACGCATTTACAGAGTAAGTTATACGGATTTGCAAATCGCCATTTATTTTTGTGGGTGTGACTATACACAACACAAATACAAAAATACATGTTTGTGGATAGTGGAATATTTGGAAATCATGGTACACATTTGAGGAATGTCTTCTGTGGATTACAACCAATAAAAACTTCCATAATTAATACGAAATAAACATGAATGAATGAATTATTTAAAATTAATTGTAAAAGTGTATAAAGGTTTAGAACACTATGATAGAAGTATATGATGGTCATCCCCATGCTCTATTATGTCTCGTAAGTTGCTATTTTTGGGTTGATACAATTTGTTACACAGATTTGGTGCTAAATTTAACCATTTTTTACCACTCCAGGATTGATAAAAATGATAAATAAATAATCCCTCAAGACATTAAGACACTAAGACCTTGAGGAACACCATATTAAAAGCCATGCTATGATTTGGGATTAAAACCTTTTGACATTTGAAGATTTCTGCAAGAATTGCATTTTTTTTTTGGCGATTGGATGGCGAGCACTTCTGTTGTGTAAACTGCTCAGAAACCCCCTTATTGTCAATCTAGCTAGGAAAGCCATCCATCCTCTGAAT
>CAKAOH010035854.1:0-13154 GCA_916701665.1 Sebastiscus tertius | reverse complement strand
AGAGATGAAAGTTAAGAAAGCTATGAACAAATAAGGAACCTCACGACTTTAAATAATTCACAGTTACATAATAAGGAATTCCTCATTATTCATTAGGAAAATCGGTTTCACTTATGAACACAAGCGACAGGAACATCAACAAGTCAAACATAGGCATAACATTCTACCGTAAATTAAAATGAAAAATGGTTTAAAGTTACTTAACATTCATACTTTTGTTAGTTTAATTGTAGTTGGGAGACAAAAACATCAGTAATGATTTTAACATGACAAATCAGCCAAACTGAAGGAGAAACAGAAATTGGTGTTAAATCAGTGTTCATTGATGCTTTTCAGGTCTGGCATCTATCAGTCCGAGATGAGGTGTGTTCTGGTTGACATCCAGAAGAAGCAAGGTGAGTCTAAGGACTACTTTAATGTTAACATTTTGTAGTGTACCTACAGCTGTGATGGTGTACCTTTTCACCAAATAAATCACATGCTAAATGCTATGTTAAAGTGCCAAATAGTGGCTGCATGGCTGGTGTACTTTAGATAACATTTTTTAAAGCTGCAAGACATTTACTTCTATAAAGTGCTGTGTTTGGGTAAACCTTGCTACCAAACAAAATTCAGAATGATCATTGTATGCAAAGTGCATTTCCTTCCTCCTAAAACATTTTCAAAGCCATCAAGTATTTTAAATCCTGCGTTGTTTACATCAGGGTTGCCCAAACCTTTCACCTCGAAGAGCCAAAACTGAAACTTAATGGTGGGCCACGGGCCAAAAGCAAACACCGATTGTCAGTCAGGTGTCAAAGGGCACCAGCATGCAGAAAATGTTCTAGCATGTAGAGCAGCCTGTTTTCTCAATTTTAAGGGCACTTCATCACATTTTCTCCACTGGAAGAGCACCCCAGATGGTGTGACACCATTGGTATAATGTGTGTTAATATATATCTCTTGCTCTAGTTAACTCCCATGTGATCTGCAATGAGTCATCAATGACAATAGTGGTTGAGAAATCTTCATTCCCTGGAGGACTCCATGAGGATCGTTTGCGGCTCAGTGACCCCTCCAACATCGCCTGCAGCCTCCAGGAACACTCCAACAGCACTCACATCATCGCAGTCGTCCCCCTCAACGCTTGTGGCACTCAGATTGAGGTAACACAGGGTTATTTGTTTCATCACCTGCTGTGCTCTTCTCTCAGTTTTTGGTGTTGCTTTTCATTAGCAGTAAGAGGACTAAATACATAACCTTTTACTCCGCAGGAAGATGATGACAATCTAATGTTCAAGAATGCAATCACCACGGTTGACAACATAACAGACCTTGTCACCAGGAAGCACCTGCTGAAGCTGCAGTTTGAATGCCAGTACCCCAAACGTGGAAACGTGACACGAAGCTTTACAGCACACAGGGCCAATATCTGTGTGTGGGAGAAAGGCTTCGGCAGGTTCACCTACCAGTTTGAGTTCTATCCTGACAGAAATTTCCAAACCATGAGGGATCCAAATTCATACCCTCTAGAGTATGACATAGGGAACAGGATTTACATGCAGATAGAGGCCACCTCCTCAGTCAACAACACTGAGCTGTTTGTGGAGTCCTGCACAGCTGCACCATACGACAACCCAAACTACCGGCCAACCTACTCCATCATTGATAATGGGTATGCATGAGTACACCACCTGTTGGCAGCAGAGGACATAACAAAGTATTTGTAAAGATTTGTTATTGTTTTTTATATGAGAAGTTTGTAACTAAGTTACGAATGAGAGATGACCCATTTGTAGAGAGTGGGTGGATAGATGGAAATGAAATGTTATCTTGTGTTTCACTGTGTAGATGATTATCTCATGATATCTTAGAGGCTCACCTATGCAATATCACCATGTTAGACTGTATAAGTCAATGCTTCACTTACTTCATCGCTGGCGTAACCTATACTTCTTTACCTTATCATGTAAATACCTACAGTACAATCTGCCCCTATAATAGCATCCATTGTAAGACATAGAGTTACAGGGGCAATATTTCTTATGTTTTTGTTTTGTTTTGCTCTGACTAGGTGTAATGTGGACTCGACTGTTGAAGTATATCCCTCCGCCAACAAGACACAGTTCAGGTTCAGCATAGAGGCCTTCAAGTTCATCGGCTTGCACGACCAGGTAAAGAATGGACTATATGGTGACTTACTTACTTACTGAAATATCGGTAAGTTAGAATCTATGGCCCCGACCACGACTCTGAAATATCAGTAAGTTAAAATCTATGGTCCCGACCACGGCTCTGAAGTATCAGTAGTCTAACTGTGCTGTGTGTTGTTGGATACATGGCGCTGTCCACGGTGCTGAAATAGCAGTGATTTGTAATTGCATCTCTTTCTCCCAACCTTCGGTCAGTTTCTTCTTGGATCCATGGGTGAGGGGTTAGGAAGAAACAAACCGTCCCTCCTGTTAAAAATTAAAATTAACAACCTACTGTTTATAGGAATATGCAATCATTTGAGAAAAAGGTGTAATTCCTGCACACAGTTAGAACTAACTTCTCATGGAGAAGTAACATGGAGCAGAGGGTTGATCTTGTATGTGGGATCTGACCACCACTCTGCTATTGGTCCACTAGAAGAGACGACGGTATGTGTGCTGATATAATGACAGCGTGTTCTGTCTCATTCAGGTGTACATCAGCTGTTCAGTCCTGGTGTGTGAAGCAGGGAGCCATGGCACCAGGTGCTCGAAGGGATGCATGAGCAGCACACCATGGGGAGGCGGTCATGGCCATCACCGCCGAAAGAGAGAGGCCGTCACTCAGACTTCAAGACACTTTATTTCCCAGGGTCCCCTGCGTTTAAGGAAATCAGCAGAGAGAACCGGAAGCCCAGGTATGAAAACAGGGGGTGTTTTCTAAACAGCACATCTGCCTTGTTTGAGTCCCAGTTGGATCAAATTGAAATTGTGCTTCTCTTCTCTCCAGTGATCAACCTGAATCTGAACCTGGTATTCATCGCCGGATGTCTTCTTGCAGCCGTTGGCATGATCAGTGCAGTGGCCATTTACAAAACCAAAATGTCAAAGGTTAAATACCAACCTTTGACCACAGATGAAAGTTAAGACAGCGGTGTGTTCAGAATACAAATTCTGTATTAATCAAATTTGACTACATAAAGCTTTTTTGATTAATTTTGCTTTCAGATATTGAGTGTTCATATATCTAATTATGTGCCCATTTTAATGAATTGATTTCATATTGTGACCTTCAGAAATGTCTACTGCTATATAAGAGGAAATACTTCAGCGAGGAAAAATCTGTGTCTGTGCAAAGAGGAAACTAGAAAGACAGTTTTATATTAATCAACACTGAAAGGAGGATCAACCAGTACTGCAGATGCTGGGTGATTGTTCACATGTGGTGTTTGCCATTGTTTACCGTGGAATCCCATGCTATTATATATTACAGTATGATTTAAAACAAGTATCTTGATTGATATGTGTAGTCCGACCCAACCATAATCATTCCTTTATATGCCAAAAGCCCTTTACGGATAGACCAAAGTAGATTATAATACACTTGCTTAATGGATCAATAAAAACATATATTCTCTTCCATATTGCTTTTGTCCACTTTAATTGTCTTTCTCTTACACACAAATACACTTTTCCCATTGCTTATCCAATACAAATGCTCTATAGTCAGTAAAAAAGCCTTTATTTTTAATATTTTCCTGTTGCTGAACATCATCATGTTTCATAACTTTTACAGCAGCCAATCGAATGATCACAACTACAGTAACCATAAGTAATGGGAGGTTGTAAACTGTAAAGTAGTCAACAAAATCATCACATTTCTAATATACTGAAAGATTATTATGGAATTTTTGGCCAATGATGCCAAAAACATACAAACTACTGCCACTTTAAGACTAAATCTATCAGAAGAGGTACATTAACTCTCAAGCTCCAAGCATGTATCTTACTAATTAAAGTCATCGTCAAACCTCCATTCACAAGCTGCAATCTTTAAGAAAAAGGCAGCTTTGAGTGCCGTGGAAAGATAAATCAACAACACATAATGCTTTCTGCCATGGTGAGTACAAGCTTAATAAATGCAGGCAGTAAAATAAAGTTTCTCAATTTCCCGACACCGATATAGGGGATTATTGCATTACCAGTCACCCTGGTTTTCCTGCTCTTCAGCTTCAGCCACGCCCACCATCATCAAGGGAACTCTGTTCACCTGGTCCTCACTGCTCACCGCCAGTATATATACCCCAGCCTCACAGACACTCTTTGACAGATTGTTCTTCATCACCCATGCAAGACTGTCCAGCACTTTGTTCTGGACTGATTTCCTTTTGCCAACCCTGCCTGCCTGTGACCTACCTGTCTCTAGTGATGGCGAAATTAAACTTCATGAAGCACTTGTGACGACCTCTCTCTCACTCTACTGACTGAGTGCTTTGCTGCAGCCTTTAGCAGATCCAGGGAGTAGCTGGTTGGTGTAGCTGGGAAGGTCATCTGTTGTACCTGCCCATCTGGGCTGGGCTGCCGAGAAGCCATAAAAGGACTGCCTTCTGACAGTCTCACTCTCTCTCAGCTGGGCCTGCTGCATCTATGTCACCATTCTTTCTTGGTTTGGTTTGTCACACCAGCCAACACGTATTACACCATGTTTTCGCTCATGCACACATTACTAACATGACTGATCTCTCTCCTACTTACACACCCCACCAGTTAGTTGATATGTCGGTTAATTTGAGTTAAATAAATTACTTTCTGATTGATATATCTGTGTGTGGCCTCCCTTTTTGTTGCCAGCTTTGAGCCAGGTGGTAACATTTGGGGGCTCGTCCGGGATCAGGACTGGGAAATTGGTCAATGTAACATTTTCTTTAAAAGAGTTTTTCACACAGATTGTGGCCTCCCTTTTTGTTGCCAGCCTTGAGCCAGGTGGTAACACACTAAAGCTCTCCAGGAAACTGGTTCACAAAAGGGTTAATTTCATGAGGCTTCATCTGGGCTTCATGTGCCCACGAAAACACCTATTGGTCAAATAGTGTAAAACAGGCAGATATATTCCAGGTATATGGCAGTGGTTTAACTGGGCAGAGGACAGTGAATGTGCTTGTGTAACTATAGGAAAATGATAGATGGGAGACATTATTTGTTTTTATTCAGGAATATTAAGTTCTCAGCTGTACTTTGGCTTCTGGCATCTAAAATGACATTGGTCATTGTCATTGGTCTAAAACGATACAAGCCTTGATACGCGCTTCACAGAAAACTTCCTGGATTACTCAACACATGCTTCGAAGCCTTGGCACAGCACGTAACATCACTACCTGTCTCGTCTGATTCCCGGTAAATCCACCAGCCTTCTGTCCCCGACCATGAGATCTGCGTTCTTGTTCCAGTCTACTTACCTGTGGTCACCGTGTCACCACACTCGTCATTGTGTGTGTCCTGTGAGTACCTACCTGCTGGCTTCCCGATCCTCCGCCTGGCTTCGACTTACCTTCTGTCTGTCCCCTACTGGTTTGTCTGCTTGGACTGTTTGCTTACCTGGTTTCAGATCCTCTGCTTCCACAACTGTCTCCTGCCTGCTCCTCTACCTTTATCTAAACTGTACTGTGTGTGTGTTAGGGCAAACTTCACCGTGGGCGATCCCGACTGACTTTACTGTCATTCAGAGGCTCTAGTATGTTTAGTTTTAGGGCTAGAGTGAAGACACATATCATATGAAACTAGAAAAACCTAAGGAATCCATTGGTACCAACCATGTCATGCTACCATGTCGGGAAGAAAGATAAATAACGCTCCAAAGTTGGGCTAAATTTTAGTGAGGAAAAACTAGCATGGTCATTTTCAAAGGCGTCCCTTGACCTCTGACCTCAAGATATGTGAATGAAAATGGGTTCTATGCGTATTGATGTCATGACAATTTCCTCCTCCTTCTTAACCTAAGTAAACTCTTTAAAAAAGCCTCTTGGATAAGCTGGAAAATGCATCGTCACAAAGCTGAAAACAGGGCTGAAAAGTTGACTTTTTAGAGATCAGTTCTCGCAGGACAGCATTTAGCTGATAATACTTCTATACTTTTACTTAAGTAATGTTTTAAATTCAGGACTTTTACTTCTTACTTTTCTGACCGCCAGGTCAGTGCTTGATCCCTAATGATAACTATTGGTTTTGTTGTGTTTTGAAGCCTTGTTCAATGAAAGAAACTGGATAACATTCATTCCTCCTATTGAACACAATAGAAGGGTTAAATTGCTTAGGTCAAGTTGACCCCAAGGATAAAAGATGTTAGTAAATTTGAAGGTAACAGGAGGGTTAATGTTGTACAAGAGTGAATAATGCCAACCTCTGCTATGTCAAGAACTCCGATATCCTTCAACCTTTACTATCTATTTTGGTTATAGTTATTAATTTAATTATTAATCAATGTTCCAAATTGATAGTTTAGCATATATAATGAGACTATATCAATGTTTTGGTTATTGGTCCCTGATTCCAGGGTGGTGCCCCGTTTATTATTAATGTTTATTGATCCTATTTATTAATATTAATAATTCTATTATTATTTATTAATTAATTTGCTAATAACCAAACCTGTTACTGCCAAATCCCTACATGTTGGTGCCCCGTGTGAGGCATAGTATTATTGTTGGCATATTGTTCATAATTGTACAATATTAATTTTCAGCATCATTTTTGGTCAAAAACAAAAATTTCATATTCCACTTCTAAACAAACCAAAAGTGTTTACATTCTACACCACTAGTCCTCCACAGGAGTAGAAGTCCAGCTGTACTTTTAAACAAGTACATTGTGGTTAGAATTGTTTATTTGAGAGATTTGCTTTTGCTGCTAATTCAAGTTGACCTACGCTGTAGAACTTGAAATGATTTTGGTCCAGCATTTGAATATCAAGTATTCAATGCAATCTAGTCTAGTTGTCATATTTTGCTGTTAATCTAAGTGTTCCTTTAATGACACAGTGTGCCACTGGCCCTGTGTAACATAGAGAGCTTGTACCTGGCTGTGTAACTGCCAAGCATTCCAGCCTGAGTTAAGATAAGAGCCACAGTGTGCTAACAGCCCTGTGATGTTAAGTTTGCACCGAGCTGTTACTTACACGTGTTCCAGCTTGAGTCACTTTTAAGAGACATCATCACAACTGTTACTGCCCTGCATCTCAGTTAGTGCATGTTGTGTGTAAGCAAACTTCTTTTGTAAACCTTTATTTACTTCACTGGCCCCTTTTGTTTGATGCCCACTAGTCACTAGTTTGTGCTGTAGCTGCCCCTCCTCCACAGGAAACTACCCTCCACAGTGTAGGCCAGTGCATTGTTGTTAGGATAGTGCACCTCCCAAACTACACCACAGGGTGTCTGCCAACACAACACCATAGCCAACAACATTGTTTTTGTTTTCTACTAGACATCCTGTTTAGTTTCACCCTCTAATTCCAGGTATAACAATGGAGAACCCCTGTGTAGAGCTTTTTATTTCTTCTCTAGCACAGAGCCTAAACCCTGGCTGCCCTGAACTCATCAGCAGGTTGAGTTTCAGTGAGTGCAGGAAAGAAATGGAATCGCTCCTCACAGACAGGTGTGATACGCAGACCGCATCCAAAGACTCATTGTTCAAATGCTTGCTTCTGATTTTCCACAGGCAAACCAGTCTTGCCATTCAGAGTAAAGCAGCCCTAGGAAAAGAGGTAGATAGCCTAAGAACGCAAAACGCTGATCTCCTCCATGAAGTTCAGACAGCTAATAAGAAAGCCTTGTGTTACTTAGAAGACCTGCATTCAGCAGAGTTAGCTCTTTTTCAATACAAAGAGAAATTGTTAGGGCTTAGACTAGAATGTCTTTCCCCACCACAGTCTGTCAGCCACTGTGATTCTGGTTACTCCGATTCACTCTCCTCACTTGATGAGAGGTTATCTCCCTCTCCACTCAGAAGTGAAGGATTTCCAACCAACTCAAAGTCCTTGGGAATGAAGTCAGCTCCTCAACCTCCACTGAGAGAAAGAGTGAACAGCTACCTGACTTCCTATTGTTGTGAAACTGACAGTGAAGACACATGTCGTTTATCTTCAAGAAGATATCCTGCCACATGTTCTTCTCAGCCACTGAGACATGACACTTCCATCTGTGCTCCTCCCTCCAAAAGTTCAGCCTGCTCAGCCTCCTTTCCACTCTGTCACAAGAGTGATGGCAGCTGTTCAGCCTCTGGTTCTCAGCCAGAGAGAACTTTAGCATGTGATGCACCAGTGCATTGTAATGCTAATTTAGTCTCGCCTTCAGTAGAAAGGACCCCACAGTGTCCCCGCCATGAAGTGCTTGAGTTTTTAGCTAAAGACATTGAATGTTTTGATCCAGACAACTGTGATCACCACATTGATGACTATTTTAGGGAATTAGATCACAATCTAATTGACTTAACACACGCCACCCAAGGGGAGAAAGTTAAACTTGTGTGGAAAACCAGCTCTAAAGCTGTGCACAAGTTTATACAGTCACAACCTCCCAGTGTCAGAAATGACTATAGTGAGTTTCGTCATGCACTGATAGAAGAATTCTCTTCTACTGCTGACGAGACCTCAGCGATGTTTGCAGCCCTTCAAATTAAACATTCACGTAGTGAGAATCCTAGAGATTACTACAAACGTTTAAGGCATGCATACTTCCAAGGTAAGAATGCGCCAGGCTTCGAAGAAAACACCTTCTTCATGTCCTTGTTTTTGCAGAACCTGCATCCATGTGTACACACGCACGTCATACTCAGGACGCATGAGGGTAACCCCTCACTGTGTGAGATAAGGAAGATGACACAGATAGCTTGGGAATTTCTGGTCATCTCCAAAAAGGGTTGTAAACCAACTGAGCCCACCAGCTCAAACACTGATGTGTCAAGCAGATCTGCCACCTCAAAAGACCACCTTCACAACAGGTCGAAGGGGGGTCACAAAAGGCTGCATAAGGACACTAAGCGTAACTGCCCTGTCCCCCAGTTGCGTTGAGATAGGCATTCACACAACAGAAGAGTTAGAAAGCCATACTCTGAAATTCTGTCCCAGAATTGGTGTGACCGGTCTGACGATAACCACAGCATCTCTGACCACAGTTCAGACTCTGAACAAGGTTCAGAAGATGAACATAATCTAGCAGACAGTGATAGCTACTCTGCGTGCCTCTCTGCCTCTGGCTACCTGGAGCGTTACAGCCCTGAGCCACAAGTTAAGCATGAGAGATCCAGAGTTATCTTCCCACGGTACTAGCTAACACCTAGGTAACAAGAGACAGACGCTAGATAACGGTGCCTTAATTTTCCTTTCCTCTTTTGCAGTTAATAGGGAAAACTTGAGTTTGTTAGCAACAGCAAAAACTCAACTCAGACACCACCGTCCAACTTTACAAGTACACTTGGACCAACTCCTTGGTAGTATCTTGTTTAGAGATCACTAGTGCACAACACTAGTTTAGGACACCACATTATGACTGTACAGAACCAGTCATACACCTGTCCGCATTGTTTTTAGTGACACTCTCCGCATCTCACCTTAACAACTTAACACCTTTAACATTCCTGTTCCTCACTAACCTTATAACTAACATAGAAACATAGTTATGTATTTTATACAATGCTGTTGTTGTTGTTGTTTATCTGGTTTGGTTTGTAACTTAGGGACTGTTCTTGCTTAGCCAGGATAGATAGTCTTAACCAATGCCCAATTGGTTCATGAACTGCCCAGACGTTACAAAATTGAATGAACTGTTGAATGAACTTTTTCAATCACGGATTTAACAACTTTTGAGTTGACCCCAGGGATTGGACTGTACAACCCCCAGGTTGTTTCCAAGGATCTGTGAACTGTTCAACCTTCTGTTTTGCTCTTCAAGGATGATACACATCTTAAGACCAAAAGGGGGGATGTAGGGACCTACCATTTCTGGTGGCAAAGACAATGAACTATGCTTCTCAGGATCCTTGAGTCATGCAGCCATTGGCTGTGGACTCAGCTCAACCATTGGCTACTGTAGCATTTCACACATAGGTGTGAAATTCACCCAGAAGAATCTCTTTGTTCCTCCTTTTTCTTCACCTCCTCCTCACCCCAGCCGACCTGCTGGAGGTGAGCTGCTGCTCCCCCCACCTAAGCTCTCTGATCTATGGCCTGTTAGGAAACAGCCATTCGAACACAAGGATCTCCTCAGGCAGAAGACGCGAGAGCCTGCCTTCTTACCTACTAACTTCAAGCAACAACCGCAAGGAAGTTAGCACCAAGCTAACCAATCTGCACAACTTGATTAAAGCACAGCAAAGACAACATCTTTGACTTGGAACCACAACTTCAACACATGGAATTACAAACCCCTTTTATTCCATGGATCGGTAACGTACTGGGCTTACCTTAGCATTAGCAATTGCACATGGCTGAGCAAGACTGTTCAACTTTGATTTCTAGAATGTACTTGTATTGATCTGGTTTAATGTTTTTCATTGAGTTTGACTGTGGTGATATTGTTGTAGTTGATATTTGGGTAGGTGGCTTCGCCACATCTGATGTGTTTAGTTTATGCTTCACATAGACAAGGTATTGCATGCAAACTAACCATCTTTTCTAACCCACTGCATATCTGGCACACATTAAGATCACATACATAAACTGTGAATTAGTTAAACATAAACATACAGCTTCAGATAATCTTAACCCCCACATCACCCCCTCTCTGTCCTTCCTGAGCACATGTGTTCCGAAGAACAAAGAGGCCATGTGGTGACATGTTGGCGGCCATCTTTGATTCCGCCATTTTTGTAGTTTTACAGTGCTCGCCCCCTTTTGTCTGTAGGCAGACATCTTGAGACAAGAAGCCATCTTGTTTCTCTCCCTCTCTCTCTCTCTCTCTCTCTCTCTCTCTCTCACACACACACACACACACACACATGCTTACACACTGTGTTTGGTTTGTTTAGTTTAGTTATTTAGTTAGATTAATATTGTGTTTTAAACCTTTATTATCTTGTAAATAAATGTTTGTGGAATATACACGCTGGTCTCTTTAATGTTGTACAAGAGTGAATAATGCCAACCTCTGCTATGTCAAGAACTCCGATATCCTTCAACCTTTACTATCTATTTTGGTTATAGTTATTAATTTAATTATTAATCAACGTTCCAAATTGATAGTTTAGCATATATAATGAGACTATATTAACGTTTTGGTTATTGGTCCCTGATTCCAGGGTGATGCCCTGTTTATTATTAATGTTTATTGATAATCTTTATTAATATTAATAATTCTATTATTATTTATTAATTAATTTGCTAATAACCAAACCTGTTACTGCCAAATCCCTACAACTATAACCCTAGAACTGAATCTACTGGAGCCTCTGAAAGACTTTAAAGTCTGTCGGGATCGCCCGCAATCCCGCAGGTCTCTCCAGGGATCATAAAAGTGTTCATCCTGTCTTGTCTTCTCTGAGGTACAAAAGTCTACATTCATTTCTGTTAAATCATAACCTCTCCTCCTGAGCCTTTACTTACCCCCGTAGTTCATCTCAACGCAGTCCTCTCTCCACCAGTAGTCGTCCGGCTGGTTACGAGCAAAATTCTTGAAAAATCCAGTGCCTCCACTTCCATTGGTCCAGTTAAAAAGGTAATGTATTCTCTAAAAGAGCAAAACAAAGGATTACCTGAGAGTACTTTGCTGTCAGTCAAGGTGAGCTTTTCATCCAACCATCCAGTTATCATCAGATTAACTGTCCACTCAGTCAGAGGGTTTATGGCAGACCCCAGTTCATGCTTCTCATGTCTTTGCATTGAAGTTGGCTCCTGGATACTGAATCACTGGGACTTTATGACAGACAGTAACCTATAACCATATTTGCCAACACTTTAATTACTTTTCAGTACTACGCTATGGCCTATCGACAGCACAAGCCTTTTGCAGTGGTGGAATAAATACATAAATTCAAGGTACTTGCATTTACCTGCGTATTTCCCTTTTATGCCTTGACGCTATTATATTTTATAACTTTATACTTCTACTCTACTACATCTCAGAGGTAAATATTGTACTTTTTACTCCACTACATTTATTCGACAGCTTTAGTTACTTTACAGATTACAATTTTTGATCCCCTTCCTGTCCAGTGAAAGCCACATGTCTCCAGATGTGTTGATGTTGAATGTTTGTGTTAGTTTATGTGTTGAGAAAATCCGCCTCCTTCTGAAGCTAAATAAACTCTTTTAAAAGCCTCTTGGATCAGCTGGAAAATGCATAGTCACAAAGCTGAAAACAGAGTTGATTTTCTTTTTTTTTTTTTTTTTTTAATAAGACATGGAATAATAATCGGACAAAACCCATTATTAGCCTTTTTCCGTTAATATCAATACATTTTTTGAAATGATTTACCGGAAGTGTCAGTATGCTATAATGTCTGCATTGACGCCACTTTGACTAATTCAGCAGTTCCTTGCTGTCACCAATAGAGGGAAGCAAATACCCGTGATTTTAATATTCATATCAACATCTCCTAGCAGCAACATAGAGGAAGACTCAGGGACTGATGATGCTTAAACAAATAATATAATAATAAAATAATTATTATTAATTATATATTATTATTATTATGATTATAATTATTATTCATATTATTGTTATTATTATATTAGAAAGACAAACAGTAAAGCAAAACAAAATTAATTATAGATCAACAATAACAAATTTCAATAAAATGTAATAAAAGTAATAAATATTATAATGTTTAATGTTTAATAAATTTTAATTTATATTACTTATATTACTTTTAGCAGATTTTATTGACAAAAGCAATTTATTATTGCTTTTATCCTCTTTTTATTGCTTTCTTTCTTTTATTTTGTTTATCTATAATGAATTTTGAGTATCCAGTTTTTGTTTTGTCCGTCAAAGCACATTGTAAAATCAGTTTTTAAAGGTGCTCAATAAATTCATTATTATTATTACTACATTAAGCAATATTTACATGTAAAAAATATTGCTTAATGCAGGTTTTATCACAGAATGCTTTTTTAGAAAATTGCCCAGTTTTCAGCATTTTTTTTATGGTTTGGAAAATAAATGAATAAAGAAAGAAAAAGAATAAATAAATAAATTAATAAATACAAAATTATAT